>OZ005740.1:300584690-300752982 GCA_963930735.1 Dioctria linearis | reverse complement strand
ATACACTTTCGTACGAGGGATGTGTTCAGGGTTCTTAAGGGTATCAACGTCTCCAAAGCCGCAGGTCCTGATGGTTTTTCGCTCCTGTTAATTAAAAGCTGCGTCTCACCCTTGGCTAAGCCTCTGCGCAAACTATTTTACTTGTCTTATTCGACAGGAAAATTTCCAACTGCTTGGAAACTAGCTGACGTTCAGCCTATTCCCAAGAAAGGTGAGGGTAGCGATCCCTCAAAATATCGACCAATTGCGATCACTTCGATTCTTTCAAAAGGCTTTTGAATCTATCATTAATTGCAAGTTAATGAAGTCTCTAGAAACGCTCATCTGGAGACTTGCTGACCCTGTTCCGTCGCGGAACAATTAAAACTAACACTAAACTTACATACTAAAAACTCACGCACTATTTATAATAACGAATCCACGATGAGCATCGGCAATAATTCCCGCGATGTCACACGGAGCACCCAAGCAAAAATCTAAAAGAAAGAACAACTGCGGGTATTTATAAAATCAACAAAATAGTAAAATCTCAGATCATTTACAAATTTAAATGATCTGAGACTTTACCAAAAAACAAATACTCACTTACTAAACAAGGCAAACAATCCCGCGCCACAGTCATGTCTCCACCACCTAAAAAGAAATAGAAGACAAAATCATTAATAAAATGAATAAAATAAACATTAAAAAAGAATGTAAACACTTACCAGTTTCAATCAGCTGCCACCAACAATTTGACATAATCAAAATGGTGGCCCATAACATAGCAAAGTATTCCGGTTAAAAATATGATGACGCCATTTTTGGGCCAAAATGGATAATTCTTGGACCAAATACATGAAAAATCACACGATGACGCCATTTGTGGACCAAATACGTAAAAATTAACGCAAAGACGCGGGCGTCATTGGCAACACCACCGGCAGACACAATCTTCATTGTGTTTCTGCCTATAAATAGCGAGCGATTGGAAAGATGAAATCACTTGCGATTTGACCAAGCGACAAGACAGATCGGTGGCTCTGAAACCAAAATTAAGTCTTGATTAACAAAACCAAGGGAAGTATTTCTGATTCCCATTTATACTAATTTTTTTATATAAGCATTAATAATATTTCAGCACCATATACTGGGAGTTTTCTGAACCCAGCTACAATCCGTCTGAGCAGTTCATTGACGCTCATTCTACCAACCAAACCTTGGTTATTCAAAAATTAATAATTATTTCTTTCCATTATAGATCAAGAAATAATAACCAGTAAAAGTTTACTTACACGACACAAAGGTGGATTACGTAAAACGCTTAGAGTTAGTACTTATAGTCAATTTATATTAAGAAAAACAAGTGAATTAATGAAGTTGAATTTTCTAGGTTAAGGTTTTTTGTGATAAATAAATTAGTGAATTTTGTTATTTGAAAAAACATCCTGTCTTATCATTTCGAAACCGACACCTGCCCCCTTTTTTATGCTAAGCCCATATTGGGACTTAACAGACCCTTTTTACGGAACGTTGGAATCGTATCTTTCACAATTTTGGTGAGTCTAAAATCGTTGCGCTAGATATATCAAAGGCCTCTGATAGAGTCTGGCCTCCAGGCCTTTTAGCCAAACTTATAGAACTTCGTCTCTCGCCTCATCTTCTACTATGGATTAAAAGTTTCCTATATAGTCACCAAATACGTGTTTTATTAGATGGAGTTACCTCTGAACCTCATTCCATAAATGCCGGTGTGCCTCAAGGCTCTGTTATCTCTCTAACTCTCTTTTTTTAATTTTCATTAATGATGTGGTTTCTCTTATTTTCAATCCCATCCATAGTTTCGCAGATGGCAAAGTACCCTTAATTTCGCTAACTCCTTTAACACTCTTGCGAACTCCAGGGGAATGTCCCATGTGTTAAACGAGATTGCATGATTAGATCATTGAATAACGATCATAATAATATCCTCTCTTGGGGCAAAGAGAATCCCGTCGAATTCATTGCATCTAAGACCCAAAGCTGTCTCATCTCATTAAAACAAGATCATAACTTAACAACACCCGTTTCTTTTGATGGAGCATTCATTTCTCATTCACCGTCACTAAGCATTCTTGGCATTAATATTTCCAGTAAGTTAAACTGGACAGATGACATCTTCTCTCTTCCCAAAGAAACATCGAAATGTCTTGGATTTCTGAAAAGGTGTAAGAAATATTTCAGCCCGTCAAATCTAGCGCTCCTCTACAAGTCCTTCATTAGACCTAGAATGGAATACAGCTCCCATATATGGGCCGGGGGCTGGTCGCACAGCCTTAGCTTCATTGGATATTGTCCCAAAGAGAGCCTTCAAGCTCATTGGTGATTTGACAATAACTTGTCATATCGACTCACTCGAGCACCGCCGCAATGTTGGATGCCTTTCGCTCCTTTATCGCTATTTGCATGGTCAATGTTCTGATGAAATATCTAGTCTAGTCCCTTGTAGAATGATTCCTGCACGCAATACTCGCGCTGCAAACCGCGCACATCCTTTAACCCTTCAAATTACTTTCGGCCGTACAGTAAAATTCCGTGATGCTTTTTTATCCCGAACAGTGCGAATGTGGAACAGCTTACCACCTTCTGTTTTTCCTCCGGCATACAATCTACGGAAGTTTAGGGGCGACATACATCGACGCCTCCCCCACTCTCCTAATATCCCCTAATCCGCTTTCCGGTATTTGCCATTGTGAGCTAAGTTATATAGTTTTTGTTAGACCTTAAGTACTTATCACTGACTCATATTAATGCTGTGCACCGTTATCGGTTTGTGAAACATTTTAATTAGAGACAAGGTTTAAATGGAGTAGCAAAACAATACTTTAGTTTCACAAAAGAATTTTTATTAAAATAAAAATAACAAACTCTAACACGTACGAGTTTCGGTCTATTCGACCATCTTCAGAGAGATCTCTGTTGCTACTAAATGCCAAACGTTGTTTATAGCCAGAACTATTTTCAATTTGATAAAAAATATTTTATTATGAATAATGGATTGGCAATGGGATCACCTTCTTCTCCCCTTGGAGCTGAGGTGTTTATGAATGACTTAGAGCATAGAATATTAAGTGATAAATTTCCCTATAAACAAAAAATCGAGTTCTGGTTCAGATATGTGGACGATATACTGGTCTTGTGGAGGGGTTCAAATGAAGAACTAGACATTTTTTTTTTTTTGAAATGGATAAATTCATTGGAAGCTGATATAACTTTTACTATCGAAAAAGAGATGAATGGAAAAATCAATTTTCTCGATTTGACAATTAATAGACTATCAAATAAGTTTGACTTTGATATTTATAGGAAGCCATCTTTTTCGGATTCTATCATCCCAGCTAGTTCCAATCACCCAGTTAACGTTAAACTTTCGGCTTTCCACTCAATGATTCATAGATTGTTTAATATACCACTGTCCACAATATCATTTCATAAAGAACTAGACACTATCAAATTAATTGCTGTTAAGAATGGTTATAGTACAGTGTTGATTGACAAACTTGTAAGAAACAAAAATAACAAAATTATGTTAAAAAGCATCACAGCGTTAACGCCCTTAAGTAGCGACAATAGTGACAGATATGTTAAGTTACCATTTATAGGCAAAATTTCTTATGAGCTAGCCAAAATTATAAAACTAAACAAGGAAGTGAATATAGCCTTTTATAATAAGAATATTGTGAAAAACAAATTAATGAATGCGAAAGAAAAAATCAATACTTTAGAAAAATCAGGCGTATATGAGATAAAATGTAATAATTGTGATTCCATTTATATTGGACAAACTGGGAGGAATTTCAATACTAGGTTTCAAGAACATATTCCTACACTTAAAAATCAAAAAACACATTCAACTATGGCAAGACATTTAACAGAAAATAGACACAATTGTACTATAGATAACTTAAACATTCTACACATAGAAAATAAAAGTAAAAGATTAGATCTCCTAGAAAACTTTGAAATTGTAAAAGCTAAAGCAGTAGGCAAAAATATTCTTAATGAGCAGATAGATTTTTCAGTACCTCCAGTTTTAAAGTCATTGTATTAGGTTTGTCCAGCTTATATCATTTAAAGCTAGGTTCGATTATATGACGTTGGCATTTAGTAGCAACAGAGATCTCTCTGAAGATGGTCGAATAGACCGAAACTCGTACGTGTTAGAGTTTGTTATTTTTATTTTAATAAAAATTCTTTTGTGAAACTAAAGTATTGTTTTGCTACTCCATTTAAACCTTGTCTCTAATTATCACTGACTGTATTGAACAGTAGAAAGGCAAGTTTCAATTATGGCCATAATGATTTAAAAAATTTATCAGCAGATATAACTATGACGAACTTAAATATTCAAGAGTTCCAAATGTCGGCTTCATAATGTTTTATAATGTATACAAAAAGGATACTTTTTCATTGGAAAAGAAGTTTTAATGAAACGGTTCGATCGCCATTATAATTGATACGTTATTTCTGATTATGAAAAATGTAATATTGTACTTAACGCTAGTAATGTTAAACATTTTCGAGTACATGGGATTCATTTAGCTAATAAAGATATTGTAGTCAGATTAAAGCCGCCGATAATATAGTTATTATTTTTGCCAGATTTTTTGCACTTTACATTAGAAGTACATAATTTTATTTTAATTAATCGAAAAAGTATTATATTATTTTATTCTTATATACATACTTTTATACTTATGTTAAATAGGATAAGATGTTTTATCCAAATATACAACTTATATAGATATATTTTAGGTTAAAAAAAAAATTGAATTCTAACCCTAAAATAAACTCTTATTTCTATTTCCTTCATTTTCCTTTTAAGCTTACAGGTAAATAAATATTCATTTAAAGTTCAGTGCGAAATATGTTTGAAAATTGTATATATATTTATTTTATGCAGGAAAATTTGATATCAAATTCCTGCTGTATACAATGTATATAGGGAGTGTCGAAAATAATCTAAAGGTTGACATTTTCTCAATGGATAAGAGTGCTCTACATACTATTGGATATTTTCTACAATATGGATTTAATTTATCCCATATGTAAAATATCCTAGAGGATACAAACTGTATGAGTTTATGTACAGTAATTAGAAAATGTACTTAATGGCTGTGTATAAGTTAGCTCCAAGTGGGGTATGGGTTATGAAAAATTTGTCTAGTAAAGGCTGTGCAAAGTCTGTCTACAATTTAGAATAATTGCCTACGAAATGTAGACAATTTTATCTCGGGGTGTAGAAAATTTGTCTACAGATTGCAGGAAATCGATTAACAGTTTGTTCAATATTCGCCTAAGCTTGAAGACAGATCGCCTAAATACTGCACAAGATTTGCCTACAGGTTTGGCAATTTATCTACGTTTACGAAGACTCAGCTAGGTGTAGTAGAAAATTTGTTTACAGGCTATAGAAAATTTGTCTAAAATTATTGGAGAACATAGACAATTTTTCCATTATTGTAGAAATTTTACCTACAGCATACAAATTATTAAGTGTATACCGTTCACCGAAATACTAACAAGATTTGTCTAAGGACTGTGAAAAATTTGTCTACATGTTGAAAAAATTCACCTAAACTTTATATCAAATTTGACTACATGTTCTAAAAAATTTGTCTAAGAACTGTGGGAAATTCGTCCACATTCTGTGGAAAACTTGCCTTAAGTGTGTAGGCAATTCGTGGAAAAATTACCTGAGAAGCGTTGGTGAATGATCTATAAATGTTGATAAAATTGCCTAGCTTATGTGGATAAATCTACCTAAAGCCCGTCGAAACGTCATCTGCAAAAGTAAGTGATAACTTTTGATTACTTTCCGCCTTGTAACCTAAAAAAATTCACAAAAACAGCGCAGATCTGACGTCCGTTACTGCAAATAGTCACACCCTGAAGAAAGAAATCACAAACAATCAGTTGACTGTAATCAACGCTCAACACGATGTGGAGAACAGTCCTTTCGGAAAGTAGATAACTTACTTCTTGGTTCATTGAATAGCCTCGAATATACTGTTACGTGCGTGACCTTAGTTTGGTATTCAAAACACAATATTTCAATTCTAATTCACAAGTTCTTTTTATTATACTTCATTGTTTACTGTTTAATAAATTCACATACAATTACAAATCAACTCTACTTTTAATTATCTCCAGTACCATACTTATAATTATCGCAATCCAAATAGATCACATCGTTCACTTGACTGTCTGAAATAAGACTTTTATCTCCTGGCAGTGACAAGTGCCGTAGTTATACCATGTAAACTGTCCTAGAACCTTCCCGAAAATTCTACTCTAGAAACATCGATTTTCAGAATCCAAAGTTGTTTATTTCAGTACTTTTGAGATGTCGCTTGTCCTTTTCTGAAATACTATTCTCCGAAAGTTGATTATGTCCATACTTAATTACTTATTTCGCGCGAAGTATCCATTTCCAATAGATGTCTTTTTTTTCTAATGCACGCAATCAGTGGCGTAACTAAGGTATGGGCCCTCACGCAAATTATCATACTTGTGCAAGAATTTTTAATTTTTTATGTCAATTGTAAGGAAATATTTTCTGAACTTCGGATGTATGGTGTTTCCCAAAATTCTGTACGGGAAAGAGGAAATTATTCCCTGCTCTCTTTTCAATTTTTTTAAGACCAGAAATTCCCACGATCTCTACAAGCTTATATGCTTAGATTTACTTCGTGCTCTACATTATTCATTAAGGAGCATTTACAACTTAGAACATATATCAAACAGGAATGCTGATAAGTTCGATCTAGTGAAGCCGAGCTTGAATGTGTTGGAGTATGTCTCCTTTGTATTTGTACCGCAGTGGGGACGGTAAATATCATATTCATAACTGGGGGCACATTAAATTTTTTTAATTTAATTTTATCTTTACGTTTCAAATTTGTAAACACGATCTATTGTGTATTCAAAAACAATTGAATATTAGTTGTTATATATGGGTTTCGCTCTGGGAGTACTTCTTACGGCACGTGTAAGAAGAACACTCTACTGAACCTGAACGTGTAAGAATCTGCTGTGGTGCTAACTATTTTTGCTTTATATTTATTTTAAGAAATGAAAAAAAAATCCGATCCACTGATAGCGATTTTCAAAAAGCTACGCTACTTCCTTATTGTTAGTCCTCTGCACTACATAGGTAAGTGTATACTGATCACGCGCAAGATGATAGAGCAAGGCATTACATAAGCAAGATAATGAGCAATGATAAGTATTTGTTGTATATGTACAAAATCATAAGTTACATATATTGATCACTTGTGTATTTTAGTGGAAAATTGTTTAATATGTATAAATGGAATGCAAACAAAGTACATCTCTACACTAGCAAACAAAATGATTAAATTTAAATCATTTACAGATTTTACACCATTAGCCATAGTATAATAAGCTTGTGAACCTTATTGCACTAAGTTACCAGGAGCGACCACGAGGAGGTAGGTGCAAAAATGTAAGTAGTTCCCAAAAGTATCTTTTCTGTTACTGTGGGCAAAATATTTCAGCCATTAGAGCCTAGATTTTTAAATTATTTATACTTTATTTCAGTTTCACGTACATCAGATGCTATTCACTCAGAGCATAAGAAAGTTCTTAGATAACATAATATCTCAGAAATCCAGTTCTTACCAATTTAAATTAATAAATTCGCTCCATTGAAGGTAGAAGACTAATAAAAAGTGAAAAGATTAATAAACAATAAAATTTACCTAAACTTGAATGCACAGAAATGATACTAACGCAAACTTCCTACACGCCCCCAGCAGTCCTTGTAGCTTTTGCTTCATCCCTTTTTCTAAAAATTCGGACTGCGTTATGGTGGAGTTTAAACATTTACATACCTTTGAATATCACGATTTTTGTATAATGCTGTCTGAGCGAAATTTTTTCTGATGCTTTTTTTGCAACAAAACAAAATCTTGTCTGAAGGTATTTTTCAGCTATAAGCTTAATTAAAGCACTATAATGATTGTTGCTGACATCCATATGAGTCTGCTGATCTTGGAATAGAGATTTATTTAAAAAATGCTGTTGAACTTCTATTAATATTCTCAGAAAACTTTTTTTTCTAAGGACTGTATCATTTCCGCTTAAAAAGTTCATTTTTACACGCATGGCGCTCTCAGTTTTTCTGCAAATGCTAATAACGCTTTCGGACGGTATTTTAAGTTTTCCTCTTGTTTTATAAGCAAGAAGAGACGATGGGGAGTATGTTCCTTGAAGTGCAGACAAACACTCTGGGCAGTTCAGTATCTTATTTATTTTGAATACCACAATTCCAGTTATGTACGAAATAACATGTTGAACATATTCGGATAGCTTCGCTGGGTGTGCAACATAACTGTGTTCTTCCAAAAACTGTTGGTCTAAAGCAATGCTATCCTCTAAAATATCCTTCTGCTCTATAAGTTGACGTCTCTCAACTGTATTATTAATTTCTTCTGCAGGGTTGGAATTTAATTTTACCTTTTTTGTTATATTTAGTACTGAAATCTTATCTAGCGGAATGCAGTTGACGATGCCACCTTCTCGTATTTGACAACGCACTAAAAGTTTTCTATAGGCGCTCATAAATTGCCTAACGGAGGGATTATTATTTCTCCCTAAATGTGACCTAATGGAGCTGAAAAATAGTTCAATATGGTCCTGATTAATTTTATACATGGAAATATATTGCAGTTTTTTGCTGTTTATAAATCTTTCATTTAAAATTTTAAAAATTTTAAACATGCAATAATCCCTATAAAACCCATTTTTCTATTGCTCTCTATGATGATCTGACCAGATGGCAATTTTAGTTCTGACAGGTACTTTATGGCAGATACGGAGAAGGATAAATTTTCCTCGCTATTATTTGCACATAATGCCCGTTTTTTATACTCAAACTCCGATACTTTTCTACTGTTTAATATATCAAATATGTCGTTGATAATTCTGATGAATTTAGACAGAGGTTTACAATCACGGAACTCACTCAACTCTAGTACATCGCAGCAAAAATCCAAGGCATCTGCAACCGATTTGCTAAATAGCTGCACAGCAAGTCTAACATTCATTTTTTTTTTTGCAAAATATATATGAGCTTGCTTCAATCTATTTCCTAGATGCAGTTCTTCTTTCTCTTGTAGTTGCACCAATTTCTCCAAATATTTCCATGCAATGCATTCTCCTTCCCCGTTGGTAATACTTTTCATATATCCTAAGGTATTTCAGATCAGCTTGATCTTGTGGCAAGGATCAGGGTGAACTATATCGTTATTGTCATCGTTATCTATATTGAAGTAACTGCGGCCCTTAATGTTTCCTAAATCACAACCCAGAGCTTTAACGGCGGAAATATTGACTGCCGCTCCATCAAAAATTATTCCTATGATTTCAGCGCTAGTTGCTTTTAATTGCTCCAAAGGTATAGAAATTATATTAGCTTTTTGATCTTTTGTCATGGAGGCTATTGGGAAATATGCTATGGGGATTTTCCAGGACCGGTTCAAACAAACAGTCATTAGCACTAAGATTTGTGTAGCTGGGATTGCGTTTTGTACACCATCTCCTGCATCAACATAGCCATAAGCTTTTTCTCCATCCCAATCGATTTGTTTCCGAATGTGAATCTCGTCAAATATAAGACTCAGGTATAATTTATCATTCCTTTTATTTGCTTCTTCGCAAGCTGCTTTAATGGCTTCTGATGTGAAACCTGACCTGCAATCAACAGCTTTATACCATTCCCGTAGGGTACTCGGATGTGGCAAACTGTTCGCAAAAACACATCTTACATACATGTATGCCTTTGGCGACAAAAAATTCAAAGTTAAGGCGAAGGTACGAATTTGTTCGCTATATGTCCTGACGACTCGCCCCTTTATCTTGGAGAAATGTCTTGAAAGAACATCTCTACATGGGGCTACGACTTTCGACAAAGCAAGTTCTACTTCATCTCCTATCAAGTTCTCCGCTTTCAAGTCACTTATTAACTCTTGAAATCTACATATTCTCTTATTTTGCCGCCGAATTTTCTGATGCAGTCGTCTTATGACCATCACATTATTTCGGACATACTTCCTTAACTTTTTTAACTTAGCCTTCTTCACTACAATTTTTTCAGAATTTTCCGTGCAGCTGTCACTAGATGTCTCCATACAATTCTGAATTGACAAGTTATTCTCAAAGTCCTCCTAACGAAGTAAATGATCTTAGTTATGAAGACTAATTAAATTCTACATATTTCAGCAAGGACTACTACTGGCGACGACACAATTTAAGGATAATGTTAGTAACATAATTGTTTTTTTTTTTAAAACAATGGGAAACTTTCATGCAAAGCAACAATAACTACAATGCTATGATCAAGTTCATTGGAAAAATATATACATATTATAGATAAATATATATAGATCAATTTCATCTCGTAAGATCCAGCCCAGACGTGTTTGCACGCTGCTACACTGCAACTTTTCAAAAGATCAATGGCGCATAAGTTCCATATCCTTAATCGGGTAAGGGCCTTGTATGCCAAGTGATGTTAGCACAGCTGGGACTTTAATTTAGACCAAACCTTATAAGTTTACAGATAGAAATTTCAGTCCAAGTTTTACTAACATCGCTCGGTGTGAAATTTGTAGACATCAATGCAAGCTGAAGCGTCTGACCTGCACCTTAACTTCCCAACTTACCTTCGGCAGCATTTGAAACAATCTAAAAATACATATGTACATAAACTAGAATTTAACCAAAAAATTTCTCTTTTTACTTACAACTGATAGCGTTTGCTGTGATTTCATATAATACTTCGATGATTCTCCAACGATAACACCACTTTCCTCCACATTCCTCACAGAAACATGCTCCACTAGTTCCTCGTGATCCTGTACAATTAAAAAAATTAGGAAGATGTTATGTATCTTAATAGTTTAATTTGATCAGTTAAAGTGTAAAAAGAAACCACTACTACTGAGCTCCTTCATATCTAAACTTACAATTACTGATTCCTCTATATAAATCTCCGCAACTTCAATTAGGGGAAAGTCAATTATAGCATCACTTTTCTCCTCATAGTGTGATGCGCTCTCCACAGCATTTCTCACAGGAACGTGCCCCACTCGTTCCTCATGATCCTGTACAAATAAAAAATTTTAAAGATATTGTTACGCGCCACAAAGTGATACAAGCGACATCTATTGTAAATGGAAACAACTTTAGGTTAGTGACATCCTAGTAAACTGGGTTTGGAGAATGGAATATTCAGGAAGGTTCTAGGATAATTCGTAGAGTATAAATACGGCGCTGCTCACATCCAGGAGGCGAGTATTATTTCAGACAGCGAAGTGAGAAGTGAACGAAGTAAACTATTTGGATTGCGATAATTAGAAGTACAGTACTAGCGATAAATAAAGAATTGATTTGATAATTATTTGTGAATTTGTGAGAGTAAAGTTAAATAAAGAAAGAACTTTAATTATATCTGAAATATTGTGTTTTAAATAACGAACTAAGGCCACGCTCGTAACAACTGGTGTCAGAAGTAAAATAAAATCGCGAAATAAAGTGGTGGCATTTGACTTTGAAATTCAAAGAGTGATTAATTTTGTGAAATCGCGCAAGAATGGGACGCAAACTAGAGGAGCTTCGCATACAGGAATTGAAAGTGGAGTTGGGGAAGCGGTCATTGCAAACGACAGGTCTAAAGAATGTTCTAGTCGAGTGACTTAGACAAGCGTTGATAGAGGAAGAAAAGAATCCTGATACATACGTTTTCGAGGAAGAACCAGAAACTGAAGAAGAGCCTGCGATGAACATAGAACAGCTTTTGGGTACTTTAATGACCAAAATGGAGCTTTCAACCCTGCAAGTGAAAAATGCCCTTGAGGAACAAAAGAATTCTCTAGAAGCGCGTTTGGATGAACAAAAGAATGCTTTTGAGGAACAAAAGAATTCTCTAGAAGCGCGTTTGGATGAACAAAAGAATTCTCTAGAAGCCCGTTTGGACGATCAAAAGAATGCCCTTGAGGAACAAAAGAATGCTTTTGAGGAACAAAAGAATGCATTTGAGGAACAAAAGAATTCTCTAGAAGCCCGCTGGGATGAACAAAGGTGTTCCTTGCAGAATTGTCTAGAAACCTGTTTGGAGGAACAGAAGACTTTTCTTAAAAATTCATTAGACGAGCAAAATGTAAAAATTGAAGGAATCCAGCAGGAAGTGCTGGAAGTTCAACAGCAAGTGTCGGAAGTGCAACAAAATGTTACGGAGAAGCTTGACAACTTTAAAGCAGATTTGGACAGAATGAAGTACCGACAATCTCGGCACGAAGGAACTGAAATATCCGGTGCAGGCAGAATGAAACCTCCAATATTTGATGGACAAAATTCGTGGCATATTTTCAAGAGACAGTTTGAGGCAGCTTCTGAAGTAAATGGATGGAATGACGCAGACAAAGCTACAGCTCTGGTATTAGCCCTTCGAGGTCCTGCGTCAGAGTTATTACAAACTATTCAGATTGAAAAGCAACGTGATTACATTTCACTAGTACAGGCGATAGAATTACGTTATGGAGATGAACACATGCAGCAAGTATATCGCCTGCAGTTACGCAACAGGACTCAAAAGCATGGCGAGTCACTACAACAACTGCAGGCTGATGTGGAAAAATTAGCTTATCTTTCGTACTCTAGCGTAAATGCGGATTTCCTTAATGAAGTGGCAACAGAAGCATTTGTGAACGCCATTGCAGATCAAAATTTACAACAAGCGTTAAGGCTAGCAGGAAAGAAATCAACAGCAGAAGCACTAGCGTATGCATTAGCGTATGAATCTGCCAGGCAAGCTTCTCGAAGTGCAGTACGAGTGAGAGAAATTTCGGTGGAGGAATGTACTTGTAATAGAATGCAGCCATCACAGAGCAATTCTTCACGCGGTATTCTGCGATGCTGGAATTGTAATAGACCAGGACACCTCCAAAGGGACTGCAGAAAACGCCGTCGAACAGAATCACCAGAAGAGGAGGACAGAACAGAATGCCAAAAATGTCGAGCCAGGGAGCAAGCTATTCGGGGAGAGCCTAGAAATCAAACAGCGACTAGTCGCATCAGCTCCCCTGTTCAGCAGTCGGAAAACATGTAAAAACCAACTTCGGGGGGCAGAAGTTGGTTGATAGAGTCGACAGCCCCGAAATCATCATTCAGATAGCCCAGTTGCAGAGGAATAATAGCAGTCTTGTTATATATGGAAGTGTAGGACAAAATGACTGCGTTGTCACTATCGACACTGGAGCTTCGAGATCAATTATTAGAGCGGATCTTGTCAAGAACAAATGGCTTCACAATACCACCAAATATTTACTAAGAACAGCAACTGGAGCCGCAGCACAAGTTTTTGGAGAAATATCTTTGGATATTCAACTAGGTGAACTACTATTTCCTCACAATTTCCTAGTTTCAGACATAATGGATGAATGCATCCTTGGAGTAGACTTTATGACCACATATAAAATAAAATTAGATGTCGGAGAACGAATACTCAAATATGGCAACATAGAAATTCCTATGAGACTAGGAGGAGGAACAGATTATCCTGCAAAAATAAGGACGATGGTCTGTGAGAATATGACCCTCTCCGCATTCTCGGAGACGCTAGTATGGACAAAGCTTACTGATGACATCGGGACCTGCCGATTCTATCTGGTGGAGCCTAACCCTACAAAAGTAACATCGAACATCATCGTTGGTAAGACTTTAGTGAAGGCAGAAGGCGCAACATTAATTCCAGTCAGAGTACTCAACACATCCGAAAATGAGGTACAACTAAAAGAAGGTGCTATAATTGGAAATTGTGAGCCTGTTTATCAGATTGTTAATTTGGAAAATGGTAGTAATATTAAGGAGGCGATACGTATACCAGCTACTACTCAACAGGTTCAGAAACTTCTTTCATCTAGTGCCTTAAGTGAACAGCAATACAACGATGCCAAAGATATGATCGATGAATTTTCGGAATTATTTGCAATGAATGATGATGATTTCGGCAAAACAAATCTTGTCCAGCATCGGATCAATACAGGAGATTCTAGGCCCATTCGGCAACCACCACGAAGACTACCATTAACCAAACAACCAGAAGTTGCAGGTATGATAAATTCCATGAAAGAACAAGGCATAATTGAGGAATCTAACAGCCCTTGGACATCGCCAGTTGTTTTGGTCAGGAAAAAGGATGGCAGCACACGATTCTGTGTGGACTACCGCCAACTAAATAATGTAACAAGAAAGGATAGCTATCCGTTACCAAGGATTGATGACACATTGGACACCCTTTCCGGAGCGCAATGGTTTTCCACATTGGATTTGAAGAGCGGTTACTGGCAAGTGGAAATACATCCCGAGGACCGAGACAAAACTGCTTTCTCAGTTGGAAGTGGCTTATGGCAATTCAAAGTTATGCCATTTGGATTATGTAATGCTCCAGCCACATTCGAACGACTCATGGAATGTGTTTTACGAGGATTAACCTGGAAAACATGTCTTGTCTACTTAGATGACATAATTGTGATCGGAAGGACATTCGAGGAACATAAAAACAACTTACGGGACGTACTTCAAAGACTGAGAGATGCGAAACTGAAGCTCAGCACGAATAAATGTGCTCTATTCAAGAATGAAGTAAAATATTTGGGGCATGTAGTTTCATCACAAGGAGTAAGAACTGATCCAGAGAAGATAAGAGCTGTGAAAAATTGGCCTGTTCCAAAGGACAAACATCAATTAAGGAGTTTTCTTGGATTGGCTACCTACTACAGGCGATTCGTAAAAGGTTTTGCAGATATAGCAAGGAGCCTACATCAACTTACAGAAAAAGGAAAGCCGTTCATATGGTCAGATAAATGTAACGAGAGTTTTGCAAATTTGAAGCAACAGCTCTGTGGAACTCCAGTGCTTCACTATCCAAAGCTGGGAAAAACTTTTATATTGGACACGGATGCCAGCAATGTAGGTATTGGTGCAGTGCTTTCACAGGAGGAGGATGGTCAAGAGGTGCCAGTAGCTTATTTTAGCAAAGCACTCTCAAAATCAGAGAGAAATTATTGTGCTACAAGGAAAGAGCTACTTGCCATTGTAAACTCAACCAAGCATTTCCATAAATATCTCTACGGGCAGAAATTTATCCTCCGCACTGACCATGCAGCGCTTAAATGGCTTTTGCAGTTTAAGAACCCTGAGGGGCAAGTGGCGAGATGGATAGAGCGACTCCAAGCTTATGACTTTGAAATCCAACACCGAAGAGGACGTATCCATGGAAATGCAGACGCCCTTTCACGACGTCCATGCAAAGTTGAATGCAAACATTGCGTTCGGCTGGAAGAAAAAGAAACAAAAGCAACAATACAGCTGATGACGGTGGAACCATCGACAGGTTGGAACAACGAGAGCTTGCGAACAGCACAACGGGAAGACCCAGACATATCACCTATTCTTGCTTGGAAAGAAGACATGGAAAGACCACAATGGCAAGATATCTCGGAGAGGAGTGAGAAACTGAAGAGCTACTGGGCTCAATGGAACTCTCTTCACGTTGAATGTGGTATATTAAAGCGCAAGTGGGAATCAACTAACGGCGAGTCATTCCGAATGCAGATAGTCGTGCCAGCATCCCAGATCAAAGATGTTCTAGAAGAAATGCACAGTGGATCATCTGGAGGACATTTGGGGGTGAATAAAACAATTTCCAAAATACGTGAAAGGTTTTATTGGTTACATATGCGAGAGGATGTTGAGGAATGGTGCCGCAGATGCACTACCTGTGCTTCTTGCAAAGGACCACCACACAGAAGTAGGGGAGAAATGCATAAATATAATGTAGGAGCCCCATTTGAAAGGATAGCCGTAGACATCGCTGGACCTTTTCCAGAAACAGATAACGGTAACCGTTATATATTAGTTGCTATTGACTATTTCAGTAAATGGCCTGAAGCTTATGCAATCCCTAATCAAGAGTCTACCACAGTAGCGGATCAAGTAGTAATGAATTGGGTCAGTAGATTTGGTGTTTCTCATGAACTTCATTCGGACCAAGGACGGAACTTCGAATCACGGACTTTCCAAGAGATGTGTAAAATTCTGGGAATAAGAAAAACCAGAACAACTCCTCTGCATCCACAATCTGATGGCATGGTAGAACGCTTCAACAGAAAATTGGTCGAGCATCTAAAGAAAGTAGTCGACTATCACCAACGCGATTGGGATCGACATATTCCCATGTTCTTAATGGCCTATCGATCAGCTGTACACAACACGACCGGACAAACGCCAGCAAAAGTAATATTCGGAAAGGAGATGCGTTTACCTAGCGATCTCAAGTTTGGTACACCCAGACGTGAACAAAAGTTACCAGACGATTATGTATCGGAACTTAGACAACGATTGGCTGATGTACACGAAGTCACGAGAGCAAAATTAGCAATAAATACCGATCGGATGAAGACCCGCTACGACTTACGTGCTAACTCAGCAGGATTTAATGAAGGTGACCTTGTTTGGCTGTACAACCCGAAACGACGTAAGGGACGTTCTCCCAAATTACAACAACACTGGGAAGGACCGTATTCAGTAGTAACTAGAATAAATGACGTAGTATATAGGATTCAGCGGGGTACAAGAGGCAAACGGAAAATCGTTCATCTAGATCGATTATGTCAATACTGCGAGCATCAAGACCGTGGATCACCTGTTGTTCGGGACGAACAATTTTAAGAAGGGGACAGTGTTACGCGCCACAAAGTGATACAAGCGACATCTATTGTAAATGGAAACAACTTTAGGTTAGTGACATCCTAGTAAACTGGGTTTGGAGAATGGAATATTCAGGAAGGTTCTAGGATAATTCGTAGAGTATAAATACGGCGCTGCTCACATCCAGGAGGCGAGTATTATTTCAGACAGCGAAGTGAGAAGTGAACGAAGTAAACTATTTGGATTGCGATAATTAGAAGTACAGTACTAGCGATAAATAAAGAATTGATTTGATAATTATTTGTGAATTTGTGAGAGTAAAGTTAAATAAAGAAAGAACTTTAATTATATCTGAAATATTGTGTTTTAAATAACGAACTAAGGCCACGCTCGTAACAATATTATGTATCTTAACCGTTTAATTTAATCAGAAAAAAAAATTAATATTTCAGTTTAAATGAATCCACTTACCACTTTTGTTTTAAGAGAAGGTATCGCATTTCTCACCAACCTCCGTCTAACTCCAACGATCTGATAATCCATGGCTGAAAAGTGATCCTCACAAAGAGAGTCTCTTTGAGGTGGCTTATACTCTGGCCGGCCAATCGCATCGAGCCATTTCTTTTTTTAAATTTCCTCCTTAGGAAACCTAAAATCAAAAAATAAGTAAATTTAGTGGAAACGTCTTAACCAAATTAACAAAACTATGTGTTGTAGGTACCTAGTTGAGAAAATTTTATAGCAGTTTCCAGCAAGAAAAAATTTCACAATTCAAATCAAATTACAAATTTTTCACAGGAATGAAATATATATATAAAATATAATAAATTACTTAAAAAGTCTATTTCACATTTTCCGTTTAATTGATTTATCTACTCAAATCAAAATATTCAGATAATTTTCCAAATGTCCCCTAAAAATATTTTTAACCCACCGCCATTGACTTATTGCCTTTCGACTTTGACAGTTGTCTTTTCACGTAAACAAGAATTTTTCTTACATATAAGTGCACAACAAAATTCAAGTTTTTATATTTGCTTGAAGATGATTCAGCAATATTTGGTGTTATTAGTTAAAAGTATAGTGATTAGAAATAATTTGTGAATATACTTGCCTAAAAAATGCTTTCCACGGCCCAGTTTTTCCTCTATAACTCCGGCAACCTTTTACTGAGCACTTCATTGTTCAAATTGTATTTACACACAAGTTTTTTTACACTAAATATTGTTTTAAATTGTTTATATTAAAACACTTGACTAGTTTTGAAAAAAAACTTTTTTTTGTTTTCACTGCGAAATCACAAATAATTAACATAAATTATTTACCGTCACGAAAACACAAAAACTCACTTGGCAGATAAGACCTATATCTCGCTTTCTCCAATATATTCGGTCCTTTGTTATTGCCTTCCCCTTCGACATAATTATGAAGAGAAGAAAGCTTCACTCATGTACACGAATTTTATACGATACCCGCATTCCTGTTTGATATATGTTCTAAGATTTACAACTACAGAGTAGAGTGCAGTTACCAGATTTCATTTTCTCTTCTTTTCTCAAGCTTGCACTCTCATATAAGTTCTTCGCCTTACCCACTAGAGTGGATTTCACAGAGTAGCGTCAGACTGGAACAATTCCTAATCTCACGTTGGTAGTTTCGAAAGCTTTCAACATTTGTTTTAAACACTAGTTTCTAACAGATGTCGCACTGATATTTGCAAAATTTCAACTAACGAAAATTAATAAATTATATCGTAAAAACAAAACAAATAATTTTTTATACGAAATTAAAAATGTATTCAGTATTTTCATGATACAATTTCAACAAAATAAAGTCAATTAAGAATTAAAATTTTCTTATGTTCGAATTGTCTTATCAATGGTATATAGCAGGCAGTCGTTCTTATCAAAAGTGTCCGTAATAAATGTTAAGTTGTTTTTTGTGATAATTCTAATCGTTCATAACTCATTCTGGTATAATTATAGTAATATTTTCTGTAATTTAAAACCATTTCGTTAACTAAGTTATACGAATCAATAAACTATTGCTGCGAGCGTGGCCTTTGGTTCGTTATTTAAAACACAATATTAAATAATTAATATATAAGTTCTTTATTACACTTCAATCATATAAAGTTCACAAACATTTATTTAATCAACTCAACTCTAATTATCGCTAACACTGTACTTCCAATTATCGCAATCTAATTACACACTATCGCTTCTTTATTGCTTTCGCTTCATAACACTGCAACGTCTAAGACAAGACTCTTTTTCTGGCGATGACAACTGTTATATTTATACCCTAGAAACACTCCGGATTATTCTGGAGTGTTCTATTCCAAAAGCTTCTTGACTATTCTATTTGTTCTATTCCTGAACTTTCATAATCGATTCTCCGAACCTGAAGTCATTTACTCTCCGAACCTGAAGTTGTTTATTGCCAGTAGATGTCACCAGTTGTCTCTTTCTATTGCACGTAACACTATGTTTTGTTTTGCAATATATTTCAAATGCCAACACATGATAATCTGTCACACAATATTCATATGATTTTGAAAATCCGAATGAAGCTCACCCTATATTGTTCATCCACGCTACTCTGGTAAAAGAGCACTCCACTCTACTATGTTATTGTAAACGCTCCTTTAAACCTGTTAAAAAACCACTGGCAACCCCAGAAAATGCTCACGAAAGCACATTAACCCATTAACGCCCAATGGCAATATTTCCTGCCAAGATCCAGCCAATTTTACTCTTTGTATGATGCATAATGAACAATTCTTGGAAACGGTTGTTGTTTTTACTTTTCCTGAAATCTTTTTCTTTGAGTATAGAAGTTTTTAGGTCGGAGAAATCAATAGTTGCTCATAAATAGTGCAGCGAAGTGACAGTGAGTTTTAAGGTGACGCAATCCGTAGTACACAAATGAGTCAACCGAGGTAAGTTACATTATTTTTTAACTAAAAGGAAACGCTGCTTAATTGTAAATACAGAAAAGGTTTATAGTTATAATGTTATTAACTTCTTTTTAAACTTTTCTTTATTTTGCGACACATTTTTTGCCTGTTTTTTCGGAGTGGCAATATTATCTGCCACTGGGAATTGATGTAGTAGAAAATTAGATGTTGTTTGAAATTGAGTATTTTGTAAGTAGTTTTACATGTTGAAGGTTAACATTACATGATGATGATTTTGCAACTGCGGAAGTGACAATTTTCCCCCCTACATGATAGTGATCTCAGCGATGACGAGGTTGAAAACAACACCACGCATTTACCTATGAGATTGCTTCAGGGTGAGGGTGAACTCACAACTGATGGAAACTTACATCAGGAAGGATCCAGGAGCGCACTAGTTCAACAATCTGAGACGGTGTGCAAATCAAGAAAGCGCACTGTTTCGAAGCCAAAAACGGCTAAAACATGCAAACCAAAACTTGCTGATAAGTTTGAGTTGAAATGGAGTAAATCCAATGAAAATAGGTAGAGAATCTCAATTCCTATTATTTTTCACATACAAATTTTATTTTATTTCAAGGATCGGTACTAACGTCACGAGTTTTCAAAAGGCTTATCATCCGAACAAAAAAGACTGGCTTAGGGAAACTTTAAAGTCTCCTCTGGATTTTTTCTTTTGATGTTTCCTCCTAGACTCTTTTAGCTTATTCTAGAGCAGAGCCAAATATACTTCTTCGCTTTCTTTAGAAAATATACATTGTTTTTCGGGAATTCTGCTTTTGTCTGGGTATAACAAACTACCGAATCGGCGGATGTCTTGGAGCACATCACCAGATTCTTATAATAGTCTCGTGTCTGAATCAATGAGACGAAACGCATTTGATGATATTATGAGAAGACTTCATTTAGCTGATAATCAAGTCACCACCAATGATCGGTATTATAAAGTGCGTCCCATGTTTGACATACTAAATGAGCAGTTTAAAATTGTTATTCCTGATCAGTACCTTAGTGTGGATGAGAGCATGGTACCGTATTATGGAAAGCATAGCACGAAGCAGTTTATACGGGAAAAATCGATTCGATTTGGCTTTAAATTGTGGTCATTATGTTTTTCAACGGGATATATGTTGCATGCAGAGCCATATTGTAGTTCTAGCACTCAATTGGATACCACGGGAAAAGGACAAGGTTTCGATGTTGTAACAGGTCTTATAAAGAAGGCAAATATCAGTCCGGGATCACATATAACATTTGACAACTTATTTACATCTTCAGATTTGCTTTCTTACCTCTCAGAGAAGGGAATTGCAGGAACGGGAACTATGAGAAGGAATTGAACGACGGGAGCTCCCTTTTCAAACAAAAAGGTTTTCATGAAAAAACCACGGGGCTATATGGAAAAGGTCTCTATTGATGACATAGATATAGTTCGTTGGAATGATAACAAGCCAGTCACTGTTGCCTCAAATTGCATGAAAACTAGACCTCTTGTGACAGTTAAAAGATGGAGTTCGGCGACAACACGGTTTATAGAATTACAACAACCGCAGACTATTGCTTCATATAATAAGCGGATGGGAGGAGTCAATTTATTTGATCAGTCGTTTCTAACTACCGTGTACGTATACGCTCAAAAAAATGGTGGTACCCACTCTTTGCTTGGGGTGTGAATGCGAGTGTAGTAAACGCGTGGCTGTTATACAGGAAATTGAACGAAAACATGCCTTTGGTTAATTTCCAGAAGCAATGCGCGTTACAACTGCTAACAGTCTATGGAAAACAACGAATAAGATCCACATCAAGGCTTCAAATATTGGGACCAGCACAATCTGCAATTAGATACGACAGGATAGACCATTGGATTGTGAAGGGAAATCAACCAAATTCGCGTTGAAGAAATTGTGGCGGTCGCACCGTATACCTATGTCGAAAATGCAACATTCCATTGCATCCAGAGTGTCATCTTCCATACCATGTCCACTAATACTCTGGTCGTGTTTTTAAAATCATTTAAGTAGATTTTAAGCGAATCTACTATTATATTTTGGATTTAATAAATTTTATTTTCGTTTATACTAATGTTAGTTTATTTTTATATTTTGACTCATGAGAACTCCCATTGGCAGGATAATCTGCCAGCCCAAAAAAAACAAGTTTTGGTTTTCATACGGCAATATTAATTTGTTTAATAATGTAAGAGTGCCTCAGGTAATTTCTTCTCAAAATTTCACTATAATTAGGCGAAATAAATTTGCTGGGCATTAATGGGTTAAAAGGAAACCCGATCAGTACAAAGAATAAATGGAAGAATTCTAGATTTTTTTATTGTTGTATCACCGCTACTGTCTAACCAGCGAATTTGCAGCTTCTCAATGCCTGAACACGTTTAGATGGAACTGAAATAATGAAATCATTACAGAATTAATATAATTTTTATTCAGAAACCGAGTTTTAATTTAGTGAATCTAACTGCTTATTAATCCTCTGTTTTTATTTTATGTAGTTTCAAGTTTCATCACTTTTCTTTTATGTTTTAATCAGTAGAAATAACCAGAAACAACATCATCCTCATACATTATATTTGCAGTTTTATTTGCATAGTAGATGAGCATGCATTTATTTATTTTTTATTTTTATTATTATTATTTTTTCGAATGCGGCATTTACCTGACGTGAATGTGTTTTATCTCGAAACAACTTTGTATTTGATGGTTCGGTTCAACATGAATATGATTTTTGAACGATAACATTAAAGATTTTCAATATGCCATCAAAATATTGGAATGGATATTTTCTTTTCACGCTGGTTATGCAAGAAATAGCGGGTATGGCACCTTTTAAAAAATATGGAAATCGAATGCTCTCCAATAATATAACCATTTTCTTTTAAATCGGACCCACCGATGACTGGTATAACAATCGATCTGCAAAAAAAAAACTATAAATAAAACAATTGCACTACATATTCTCAAGTAATGGAATTAAAATTATAAATGGCAAATAGTTTTTTTCATTATGTCTGCCGCTTACAACCAAAACTTCTACTGTCTATTTTAACTCTTTTTTATCGGACTGTGACGTGGTGACTTTCACTTAAACTTGGCTTGGTGCATCAATTTTTGACAAGGAACTTTTTTCTGATAGTTTAATGATTTTCGACGTGATAGACATCAGGACCAGCTGCAGTGCCCGATTGGGGGTGGTATTTTGATTGCAACCAAGAAAGATTTGCTGATTGAAACTGTTAATGTGAATGGATCTGGCTCCTTGGATTTCTTGTGTGTCCGGATTAAATCTTATGCTTCCTGGTTTTATATTATTGTTCTGTATATACCTCCGGGATCTATTTCTGCTGTTTACAAGGACTATCTTAACTGCATTAATTGGGTTTTCGACATGTCAAATTCAGATTATGGTATGGTTGTTGTTTTTTTAGATTATAACTTGCCTTCTAAATGTTGGCCTTCATCGCTTGAGGAGGGCTCTTTAATTCCAACAGAGTTTACGTCTGTGGCGGAATCCGATACTCTGGATGTGTTATATTCTTGTGGGCTTAAAGAAGCAAATGACATTTGTAATGTTCGTAACAGAATATTGGATCCTGTTTTATTAGTGATGACTCCAGTGCTTGTGTTTCTCGTTCATTGGGTGAGGTTCCTGATCATCCATCTATTGTCTTTTATTTCGACGATGCTTATAGTTCTACTCCCTGATTATTTTTTGGATTTTGATTTTGGTAGAGTAGATTTTGTAAACTTGAAGTTGGTATTAAGCAATATTGATTTGTATATTTTGTTTAATGTTTCAGATGTTGATTCTTGTTTGTTAATTTTTTATAAATTAATTTTAAACTGTTTCCTTGACGCTGTACCTATTCGTAAAGCTAGGAACTTTAGTTGTACTCCTAATTGGTTCGATGACAGTCAACGTACCTTGCGTAATGCTCATAACAAGGCGTGGAGAATCTACAGTAATTCTAAATCTATGAGTGATTATCGCAATTATTCTCGTCTTAGAAAATAGTTTAAGGAGGAGCTCAAACGGGTTACACTTCTTACATCTATAACGTTCAAAGTAATATTAAAAATGATTTTGAATTTTGTTAATGCGAAGCGTAAAAGCGATGGTTATCCCTGCAGCCTGTTCTTTTTGCACGGTCATGATCCTTCACTTATATCTAATTATTTTGCGGATTATTTTTCTGAGTCTTTCACAATAGCAGTGCCAACGATTTATCTAATGTATCGTCTTGCATGTCTAATTGTTCTAGCTTAGATATTAGTATTCTGTGTATTAGGAAATATATGTTATATGAGCATGTTCGTGAGTTGGATTCTTCCTATTCTGTTGGACCAGATGGTATTCCTAGTATTGTTATTAAACAATGTATTGATATTCATTCGCGGCTGCTGCTTTATTTATATAATTTATCTTTCTCAACGGGTGTACTTCCTGTTGCTTGGAATTCGAAATTTTATTATTCCTGTTTTTAAAAATGGAAAGAAGGACTTGGTTACTTATTTTAGACCAATTGCTAAATTGTCTTTTATACCCAAGCTCTTCGAAAGCATGGTTTGTGATCTGCTGACGTTCGATTGTAAGTCATTAATTAGCTCTAAACAACATGACTTCATTAAGGGCAGATCAGCATCAACCAACTTGACACTTTTAGCATCCTTTATTGCTAATACCTTCGAAAAGCGGACTGACTGTGTTTATACCGACTTCACCATAGCCCTTGACAAGCCTTCCCACAGATTGCTAGTGTTTAAGCTGTTAAAAATAGGTGTTTCTCTTTGTTGGTTGATTGGATCTCATCTTATTTAAGTAGTAGAAATTTTAAAGTCCTCTTCAGGAAGGCGCTTCCATATGTTGTTTCTAATCAGTCTAGAGTTACACAGGAAGCCATCTCGGTCCCTTATTGTTTGTCTTATTTATTAATGACCTTGCATCTGTATAAAAATTTAAATATATGCTGACGATGTTAAGATCTTTAAACATATTCATTCAATAAATGATTGTGTACTGTTACAGAATTATGTATGTGCTTTAAAATTGTGGTGTAAACATGATAATTTATTTCTAAATATTGTCAAATTAATTTTATTGTCTTTAGCCGTAAGTTTTCCCCTTTTGCGACCAGAATCATGTAGACAATGTTCCTATAAATGGAGTAAACCAGATTAGGATCTGGGCATTATCTTTGACTCAAAACTTACATTTTTTCTCGCCGTCTTGATTATATTATTGGGAGAGCCTTTTCAATGTTTGGGTTTGTTAGGCGCTGGGCCAAAGAATTTAATGACCCGTACGAATTGCGTTCATTGTACAATTCATTTGTGAGGTCTATACTAGAATACTGCTGTCCAGTGCGGAATCCTTATTACAATGTACATTATTAATTGGATTGAATCTGTACAGAAACAGTTTTTACGTTTTGCCCTTCGTCGCCTTGCATGGAAAATTTGAGCTTCCACCTTATTCTGATCGTCTAGTTTAAATTAATTTGACGTCGCTTCATAAGAGGTATGAATTTATTTTGTGTGTTTTCATGCATAAAGCTTTGACTGGATTAATAGATTCTCCTGATATTCTGCAATCTATTTCATTGAATGTGCCCGGTACAATTTTAAGGTACCGCGATATTCTGTTTATCGGGAGTCATCGAACGAATTAAGGATTGTATGAGCCCCTCAGTAATATGTGTAGAATTTACAACAAATTTTCAAATTATTTGAATGTTAATATTGATGCAAGAGCAATTAGAAATTTGATTCTTTGAAGGGGTTTTGATTTTTTTATTTTATGCAAAATGTTTTTTCTAAATTATTTATTATGTAACTTTATAAGTCATATTTTATATTTATATATATGTTGGTTGAATAAATAAATGAGGACTTACCTGCAATATTATCAACATTTATATAAAAATAAAACACAGTAGAAAGCAAATAATGTTGGGTAGCGAAACTCACTTGTGAAAATTCACTTAAAACCTAAAAATGCAATATTCATTTTTTTTAAGTTAACCTGCTTCAGAGTTCTCGTAACTCACAATATTTTAAGTTTTGATATGACAAAAATATATTCATATGTGGAAAACACATAAAACTGATTAAAAATTTATTTTATCCTTTATATTATCTAGTTCAGTCATTTTTCGTCTTGAGTCAAAAATATTATCCTTATTCAGATATTTCAACTGATATTTTATTTCTGTCCGGTTCATAAGTTCAGCAAAAACATCTATAATAAGACTTATACCATTGCTTTTAAAATAAATGTGTTTCGGAGAAAAGCAAATCATTGGGACATTTTTATTATTTCACCATGGAAATAAACATGCCAAATACCTCTAGGCCGACGGCAATTTTAAATTTACGAGTATGGATATAAATTCCATTGAAAAAACCAGGTGTAATATGCATATAAGTTTATCCATATCAATGTGTACTATATTTGATACATCTTATGAAATAAGAGAAATATGCTGTGTAACATTGATACCGCCTCTAGATAGAAAATGGTAAAACCGCCATTATCCTTGAAATTCTACTCACTTTCTTTAGAGATTTTCCATATATATTGGGAGTTGTGTAACAAAAGAATTTCATGTTATTATTGCCTTGTCAATCCTATAGTTGATTTATGTTGAAGCAGTAGTATTTCTTAGCAACACATTGTGACATTTTCTGGAATTTCAATGAGACATTTCCTAAATATCTTTTTACTTGAGTTATTATATGTAGTCAATTTTTGTGAACATATTTGTAGATATGTACGCTAAGGTGTTTGCGGGAAGAGTCGAAGTTCTGGAAGGAATAACGATTTATAATATTAAATGTATCTTTGTGAAATTACTGTCATGTCTCCGAGTTTTTAAGGTTTTGCTTTTTACTTCCAAAATATTAATTTATTGGTTTATGTACTGAAGATTGTAAATCTTGTTGCGGTAGCTACTAACTGAAATGGGAAAAGAGATGAGAAAACATTTTGAAATTAATCATTTAATCCTAACTGATTTGCATGCATTACTAGCACATTTTGTCGAATTTTACAGTAATATAATTCGAATATAAGCACTTATGCTAATGCACCAAGTAAATGTAGAATATTTACTTACCATAATTTAAAACTTTTGTCACAGCCTCGGGAGCAAGTTTATTTTAGCTCATTTCGTGTTAAGTTAAAATGATAAATCAACATGAACTACAGTGGGGCGTTCACTGACACGATAGCACCCTGTAGCGTTATATTGTGAACAAATGTTAAAAGAATTACTTTGAAAATTAGTCACTACAAAGGTGACTCTTGTGTAAGGAGAATAACGCAGCAAAAAATTTTTTTTTGACGTTTGCAAAAAATAAGTAAATTTAAAGTAAACATGGACGTCAAATTAGGAGATGAGCTTTTTTGAACATTACAAGGAAATAAATTAATGCATTGAAATTGATTTATAATAAAAAAACTTGTTGGCCCATCACACAGCTATATTATTCTCATCAACCAAAATTGATATATTTTTTGCTTCCATTTCCATATCAATGTCACTTTGACAACACAAATTAATTATCGCACAACTTTACTATCCTAAATGGAGATAGTGAAATAATGCATGCTACCTTTTACTCTTGGCCGTCTCAGTGGACGCGTGAAAAAGTAAAAGGAAGTGACTATCTGTCATTTGCTGTGTACAGTGAACGCACGCTAGCGTTATGTAGTGCCTCGGTAGTGACATTATCTCATTATTTTTATGTCGATGAACGCACCCAGTGAGTATCAAAGGATGACATAATTGTGGTGAAATGTCAAAATATATGCCAAAAATATATGACCACAAATAGGACTATATTTCAGATTTTGCCTATTGTAAATAGAATGTTGATTTTGAACGACGTGCCAAAACAGCAATAATACGTTATGAAGTAGGAAAACTTCAGTATGACTATCAACACCTGAAACCAGTAGGTTTAAGGCCGCTTACACATCGAAAAAACGAAAACGAACGAATAAACTGTTCCACACCGAAAAATCGCTTATGCTTACATATCAAAAAACGAACGAATAAAAGTTGAGTTGGCTTATATCAAATGTAAATAAACGGAAATGAGGTTATGTACGACCGAAAAGAATATTCGTTCGTGTGTGGAACGTAGTATGGAACGAAAATATACTTGACAGTTTGGAACGAAAATTTGTTTCTCGTATGAATAAACATAAGAATGTGTTTTAATTGAAATAAAGCTTTAAATATCGATAATTTTTTATTGAAACTGTAATTAGAATAAATATCCAATATTATATTACATGTATTGCGGTAAATATTTGTTAGTTTAGGACAATATTTGTGTTTTTAGATTTAGTGTATTCGTTTTCGTTTTTCGATGTGTAAACGGCTTAACTGTAGCAATATAAACGTTCCTATATGAAAACCTGACAGTAACACATATAAACTTCAAATGACTGAACTTAATAAAATCGACTAACATGCATAAACAAAGAATTTGACTAAAATATAGTACAAATTGAATATTCCCATATAGGTACATCTCAGTCAGCAATACCACGTCGTAGCAGAAATTTGTCGACATGATAGAAAAGCTAGTCACCTTTTAGGGAAGAGTAGTCACATTGCCATAATAGAAGATCCAGAACGTTCTTTTGTAAAAAACCTCATATTTGGTGAAATTCCTGAGTCAGACATCACTAGAGATAAATCATGAAAGATGTAGATAGTGAGCGCTTTTTACGATCATGTCCGAAAAACTGCCCAATACAAAAAAAATCATGCCTAACAAAAACCGAACACACCACATCCGATCCAAAATTGCGAGACATCGTCCTACTCTTTTTTCTTAAAGTTTCTTAACTTTCATGACATTTCTAAGAAGATCACCTTGTCTAGAGGAAAAAGCTCTTTAAATATCTGAACTGATCAAAAAAACCAAAAAGATTTCGAATTTTGGTAGTTGTCTTTCCTTATTCTTTTGCTGAATCAACTTCCCCTTTCTACTTTCACCCTTTATTATGCACTAATCCTGCCAAAGTTGCTTTTATGATGTCCTTAGCGATCTTCTTACGAATTCACTTGCTGGAATGATTAAGTCATCTAAGCTTCCTATAGCCCCAGTGCATTTGTGCTGCACTCAATTATTGGAACCTCCTACTGTAGTACTTGTGACCAAATCGCTACTGATTAGCGGGACTCTAATCCGCTGGACCTTGGCGGAGTCTCTTATATATTACAAAATACGTCTTTCGGGGTGTCTTGCTGGCACTCAGAAGAAACTCATTTTGTACTAAAACTAAAATACTATATATATAGGATGTTAAAGCTATTGCAGGCCATGTCGTGACAGTAATTATAGTTGGCTCGCTTGAGATATCGTTTGCTTGTGGAACCTACGATGTGCGTGGAAGGTACCGCTGCTCACGTTATTATCACCCTTTTCTTGATTTTGTTTTAATTATATGCCAAATCTGCCTTAGGTCTGTAGGTTTCCTTACTAATCTGAAAGTTTTGGGTGAATTAAAGTATTGCGGAAATTATGGGCAGTAGAACTTATCGGTGTTGACGATGTGGATATAATTTTGCCGCAATTTGTTATTTGACACAAATATTCCCCAATTTATTGCTTAACAGCGCAATATGCGCACTTTTGTTACCTATCGTGATTTACTGGTCAAGAATGATGGCAGATAATGTCTACGGATTTTGTTCGCCTTTTTAAGCCAGAGAGCACTCGCTTCTTTGTGCCTGCCTTTCCCGTTTCGTTCGCAGCCGGTCTAAATTTTTGACATTCCTCTGTTATGGGGATCCTTTCAGATCATTGAATAAATAACTAATAAGGAAACGGCTCTGTTTGTTTCGTTTCGTCATGGCAGTAATGAAATCGTGAAATTTTGAAAGGGGAAAATTTTTTATAATCCAAATTACTATGTAAAATAAACAAATTTTTAGAGGCCCCTTATTTTCAGATAATATTTCTTGGCGTTGCCTATGATAATTTAGTGGACTTTTCACAATGAAATGTCAAAAATCAAGCAGAATTTTCAAATAGCGACCAGCCCTCTCGTCATTTTCCCCCCCGCTCTATGGGTTTGACTGTGATTGAATTGCCTATTCACGTTCACTGTATTCGCACGAAACCCCGCTCCCTTATTAGTTATTTATTCAATGGTTCAGATTCTTTTGGGTCGGACCAGAACGTTAGCGGGTGCTATGTTGTCAGTGAGCCTGCCATTTAGAACTAGTTTTACGTAAGTCGACTTACGTAAAACTAATATGAAGTGGTGTAAACATACCGCATTACAAAAAACTAGTCCTACTTTAATCCGGCATTTGATGCGGTATTGAACTACAAAATTAGTATTAAATGTAGACATAAACCTGAAATAAGGAATTGTTTACAAACTTGAATGCGTTATATTTATTCATAGAGAGAATTTTTATTTTGTTTTAATGAAATTGAGTGGAATTAAGAAGGAAAACACGAAGACTGTTCAGAGGGAAGGACAAATTCTTTTATAGACTTTTGACTTATTGGAGAAAGTATTCCGTCTGTAATGGATGGTATAAAAAATTATAAATTTGAAAAATTTAATTTTTTTCTTATGCTCTATTCTCTTGTGCACACCGCATGCACAAAATTAAAAAATTATTTCTCATTTTTCTCGTGTAGAAGTAGGCAGATCTGACAAATTTGGCAACTGTCAAAGCTTTAATACGAGTGGACTAAACGGCAGCCGGATTAGTCCTACGTAAAACTAGTTCTAAATAGCTGCGGTGGAAAATCCTAGGTTGATGCACCGTGTGGGCCTCAACCGCGTCACTGTCAACCGCTGTCAGTGACACAGTTTCCAGTATTATTTTCTCCTTTATGGTTTGGCGGATTTTGACAGATTTACTCCTGGGCGGGAATGTAGAAATGTACCAAGTTAGAATTTAACGTGTCAATTATACAGGGAAGATCATCAAAGTATTTTGTAATTTATTTTAGTTATGCAAACGGTCGAATTTTGTTTGTTTTGAAAATTAGTTGTAAAGCGACTAATTCTATTAACTATGTATAATATTCTCTTTATAGTTTGAAGATGTGACAAAGTTTGCTTTCAGAGCATTCACTAGTCCCTACAAGTTGTATGCCCTGACTATGAATGCATTTTGATATATTGAAGTATGTATATTGGAATATCTTGCCATAAATTCCACCACAAAGAAGGTAGATCTGCGTTATAGGGAATGGTTAGTCCATTTAAACAATTAACAATTAAAGTTAATAAACATATTAACCCTTTCTGTCCCACTGTAGCCATATGGCTACAGCTCCTTAATTGCCTGATTTACCTAGAAGAATCATTTATACCAAAATGTCAGGTAATCTATCTTTTTTAGGTCTACGTTTCCATAAGAATAGTGCATTCATTCGGTTGGATGAAAACATTTAAGCGACTAAGTGCTGTGTAGAAATTATTCCGAAATTTTTTGTTGAAATTTATTCGCTGAATTTTATGGCCAAGTGAAGTGAAAGAATTCTTAATCGTGTTTGAAAAAAAAATGAGGTAAATGTATTGCTTTGTATTCAAAGTTAATTTATCGATTTCTCAGTTAAAATGTAGCTGTAGTCATATGACTACATTGTGTACTAGGAAGTATTCTGTTCATATAAGGGGAAAATCTAAATTTTATATTCTGCAATAATATTAAAGTATTTTCTTAATTGTTTTTTGCTTGTTTCTCGGAATATAATTATTTTACGATGGTGCAGGGATGTATACTATGAGAAGAACGTATAATTTTGAAGGTAAAGATAATTCTGACATAGAATTGAGTGATAATAACGACAAGTATAAGGCCATTATGTCTGCTGTACAACGAATTGCAGACGTGTTGGATGAAGGAAGTGACGATATTGACTAACAGCGTGTTAGGTTTACAGATATTAGCAAATACGTAGAGTTACTAATTTTACTTATTTTATATGTATGCTTACTTAAATTTCTGTTGAACCTCACGAAGCAGAAGAAATTATTGTGCGGCAACCTTCGCGCGGGATTTGAGATGTCGTAATATGTCACATAGCAGTTATTTCAATAGAGTGTGAAATATTTTGAACGAACCAGCTGAAATGAAATTTTCTCTCCAATATTTTTAGCTCTTTACGCACTTCTGGACGCAGAAGCAGTTGAAGATGTTGTTCGAGAAGCGAATCTCCAGTCTGTTCAGAAGAACCCAGAAGAAAATGTCAATACCACTGAAACGGACATAAAGACATCCGTTGGCATTAACTTTTTAGCGAATATCGTTATAGTTCCAAGCTACAATATGTATTCTATCAGCTTCGTAAGATTCACATTAATTGCCGATATATCGCCTCGGAATAGACTCGAAGAATTAAAAACAATCATTCATTTTACAGCAATATGAAATGCAGGTCAGACAGATTGATCATAACAAGTTGTTTAAGGAACGTCCTTCCATTGAGAAAATCAAGACTAACTTTACAAAGAAGAAGGGCATAATGCGATCGATGAAATTAGAATTCCTTGCAAGACCAGAAAAACTATTGCAGAATATATTAAAGGCACATAAAGCCCCATAAATGTGATATAAAAATGTTCGCTCGTTGTGAAGTCAATGGTATCATGTACGATTTCTAAGTCTATACCGGAAATCAGACAATTAAAGTTCCTTTATATCTGGGAATAAACGCAGACATTGTGGTAAGACTATATGAGAATTTACCAAAAAAGAAGGACTATAAGGTTTCACTGACAACTGGGTTTCCTCACATAAGCTTGCATGTGCTTTTAAGAATAGCAACGTTTCGAACCTGGGGCTGGACTCTGATAAAATTCAAATGACAAATGAGAATGACAAAATGACTTCGAAGGAAAGACAGTGTCACTTTACCATAATTTGGAATTCTGATTGTTGGGTGACATGAAATGTATCTTAAATTATAGTAATATGACAATTTGACAATTGCACAGTGATTGAATATGTTCCAAACATTAAAGCAATGGAGCACATTTTATTGCGAAGGCGTATCCAAAGAAGGAGGCAGTATGTAAAATAATTGCTGAAATGTTATAACGAGTAACTTGTATTTTTACGGTTTGCTGCTAAAATTGATTTCTTTTTTCAATAATACAATATATATAATAATATAATAATCTTCAAATATTTATTATTTTTATACCTGACATCTTTGATATTACTTGTTGCTGTGACAATATATATATCACTTGGATATGACAAAAGTCACAGCGGTAAGGACTAAGTGACTTCGGTTGCAAAAATTGTCAGGAAAACAAGTAATTTGTCATGTCACCCAGTGTTTTAGGATTCGGTATTTCGAAAATAAGTCATATTTTAACGCTAAATGTTACGAAGTCATTGTCATTTTTTTCTGATCAGAATCCAACCCCAGATTCTGTAGTTCAGTTTGGGTCAACCGCTTACTTGGATGTGAATTGGCAGCTGATAACGGATCTTAAAAAGAAGGGAAGATGATTATTTAATTATAACACCAAAATGTTGCAAAATATCATTGCTGTGAAATTGTGTGATAACAAATCTGTTTACTCTATTTCTTTATTTGTAGGTATAGAGCCTGTGAAATATATACGCCGTTAGCCCATTGAATTGGGGATATAATATGTAGACGTTCGTAGACCAATTATATGTAAATCAGTACAACCGCTACATGTCAGTTGTCGACTTGAATGAATTGTTGGTTGTGCTATATCGATCGGATATTGGTGCAAAGAAATATTATAGGTATTCAAATAATTTATGCCCTAATAGATATTTGCGTGAAAAATGCATGGCTGATATACAGACAACACTGTCAATCTAAAAATGTGTCGCATTTTAAGCCGCTTACTGTTTTCAAAACATCCTGATATATGCCCGTACAGCTACAGCAGTTAAGCAATCAAGACAAAGCGGGCAGAGAGAAAGCAATCTGGTACACACTTAAACGAAAATATGGTGCAAGAGATTCAATTAGTTAAAGTCATTTTCAAGATAAAAATGTTTGTATGAAGTGCAATGTTCATTGAAAATAATAAAATATTTAAAAAAAAACTTTTAAAATAAATAACATAGTAACAGCATCCATAACTATACACAATTGTCTAACTGCAACTCATGCTCAAACTTTTAACATTTAGTCTGAGTTGTTGCATTTCTTAATTTAAATTAAACTTTTCTTGTTTATATCACTGAGAAAGAAAAAAATTACTTTTTACTTTTTAATGCATTTTATTTACAAAAGTTATTTATTTTAAAAGTTTTTTTAATATATTTTATTTTCTATTTTTTAGTCATGTTCTTGAGACTCGAAATTCGACGCGAAAATCGACTTTCGAAACTCGGCTTTCGAAAATCGACCCTCGAAACTCTACTCTCGATACTCGGCTTTCAAAACTCAACTCTCAATAATCGACTTTCAAGACTCGACTCTCGAAATTCGTCTCTTGATACTCGTCTCTCGAAAATCGACTCTCGAAACTCGACCCTCGAAAATCTACTCTCGACTCATATCAAATACGGCCCAAATTGGACAGCTCCAAGGATGGAAATTACCACCTTCACTACGAATAAGATGTAAAATCATAATAACCAAATAACCAAATTAAAAATAAAAGTACAATATGATAGTGATAATATATGTTTAAGTAATATGTATAGTGTGTGTAATAAAATTATTATTTTAGAGTAAAGGCCTTTCCATTACTTTTCGCTATTCTAGCGATACAAATTATTGTACAACTTTGAAAGCTTGCATACCCTAAGTCTGTACGTACCCATATGGATACATTTCCTCAATTTCTCAGAAGTCATTTGGAAATATATTTTTTTTATATTCCAGCATTTTTGATGTCAACAAATTTATTTCTAAATAATATTTTTCTATCCTTGGAATAGAAAGGGTTAAGATTACGTGGTTACAATTTTTTGTATATTTCGTATTTTCTCATCTCAAACGCTTAAAGCCCTTCTTATTGCTACTTTAACCGACCACTATTTTCATAAGGAGTACACAATGTTCATTTTATCTCCATCATCATTATGTAATCCCAAGACTCCTGCAAAATATGAAATTTTTTTTATTTGGAATAAAGTAAGCCTTTACTACAATAAAACCGTACATACATATATCGATTTCACTATGGTCATATTCCCCACGTATCACATCACAAGAAAACCTAAGCTTTATTAGCCTAACACTCTAAACCGGTATTCATTTTGTCGATAACTCGCAATTATATCGCCAGAAATACCAAGGTACGACTAACCAACCAGAAAGGACACTGGAGATAAGGGGACACCTAAAATACTACATTTTAGTCTCGTTACGACTAGAGAGAGCTGTACAAGGATGATGGCAGGAGGCAGCAACGATGGACTTAACGATTTTCAGGTATGCTGAAAATGGGTGGCAGAAAAGATTTCCTCCTATAGACGCCCATTTAATTAAATCATTTCGTACATCGTTATCATTAGAGAAGATAAGCAACAGCGTGCTGGGTAGGCAATGTTTACACTGGATTTACATTAACTGTTCGGATAGGGTACCTTGCATGTTTGTTGAAGAATATGCTAAATCGCACAACCGCCACCACCACCACGATAATCGCCAGACACTATACATATCCGTGTTGAACAAACACCTATACAAAGAAGAAAAAAAAGGAGCTGTTTAGGGCTTCACTTTGCCTCTAGGATGGATATTTTTTGATAGCATAATTTTCAACAAGTTCAAAGACTTTTTCCCGGATTGTTAATTATTTTTGGGGTGGTAAGCACTGGGCCCAACAAATAATTAACTGGGCTATACAGCAGTCATGAATGCTTTCTATGTATAATAAGCACTCGCAAAGAGATGAGATTTTATTTTTGCTAGCACAGCCCTTTCTAACTAGTCAACATCAGACAGACCGAAAATTTAAATGAGCTGAACATTTTAAAATCCGAGCAAAAATATGAATATTTCGCGCTGTTGGTATATACTTTATGCATGTATAAATGGCGCATCACATGCTCAAAACCATGCTACAAAAGTTCCAATTTACTTAAGATATTTAGTTGCACGATGTCTCCGGGTGTTCAGTTTATTTTCATGCATGGAAATTATATTTAATGCACGAACTCACCCGCTAACAAGACAACTTCCGTTTTAAAATTTTCAACGTCAGCAAAAATTTGCGTTTTCTGAACAGAACGACACTAGGTAAAACGTTGATTATATGTGCACAACTACTTGCACATGCATACTGCATATAAGTTTGCTGTGCATTAGCTTTAAATAATTTATAAAAGGCACAAAACTGACTAAACTTTGAAGTTTCTAGTTTTTATATGAAAACGAAAGAACAAAAAAGGTTCTGGGATGCGAATTTTCATTTATGAACGAGACTATAACTCTTCAAGTTGCTGTTGCCATCATTTATCTGTGAAAAGTATTCGGTTCAGGCATAACACATAACGTACAAGTGCCAGTTTGTTCTGCATTTCAACACAAGTTTTTTTTTTTGGTTTCATGAGTTATGTTGGTGCAGTCACACACAATATTAGCGAATTTTGCTAATTAAAAGCAGCAAGGATTCTACTTCTGACAGATAGTTGTTTTTTTTATGCTCAAAAAATTTGTTTAACTTTTAATTAGCTGCAATAGTTTTTGTGTGAATTACATATGTACATGCGTTCAAATTAAAGCACACATCTGTACATAGGTCTCTTGCTAAGTACCTTGATACATAAGCTCCCTAATTATAATTGTAAGTGCTCTTTTTATAATTCCATGTTAAGAGTATGTTATATATGCATATAGCCTATAACACCTCTATGGGTTGCAAATTTAAAACTTTAATTATTATGTTCATATAATAAGAAATTGTTTTACTTAATATAAATTACATAAAACAATTACCTGGACTCTTCTATATCCATACGAGCTTACACACTATATTTTATGTCGCCGGCTTTCTTCAAGATTTGTGTAAGGTTGTTTCTTTGTAACGTCCTTTACTTGACCTTCTGAGTCCGATCTCTTGGCGCCCTCATCGTTTAGTTTCTCTACTCAATTCTGGATACCCGAACGTTTTTTATCTCGACTATCCCATCTGATGTTTATACCCTAGATGAAATCTATAGAGTATTCTAAGTTTGTCATTCCGTTTGTAACGCACAGAAGTAATGATGGTAGAGTAAAACGAATTGGACATCCACGTATAATATTAAAAGTTATTTGGATTTTTTGAATGTCCGTCCGTATGTCTGCCTGTCCGTCTACACGCACGATAACTCGAGATGACGTTCACTTAGATAGCTGAAATTTTGTACACGGACTTTAAAAAAAAAAAGGTAAAATTAAGTACGAAAATAAGACAAATCGGACAACCCCTTCGTGGGGTTGCCATTCAAAAATTTCGGCTTCCACTACATATTTGTGCACTGCCCGAGAACGCGTCGACATAGAGAGCTGAAATTTGGTACATATGGTGTTTTTATAGTAATAACAAATAAAATTTCAAAAATTATATAAATCGGGCAACCCCTTCTTGGTGTTGCCATATAAAAATTTAGATTTTTTACATATTCTGTGAAAACGACAAGACATTTTTATTGTACTAAAAACTTCTTCAGAATACGGAATCCTATAAAGTTGGTTATAGTCATTTTTTCTGTCCCACGAACCGAAATATATGCGAAAAACCAAAAATCAAACTTGCATATAGCGGTGACCATACGAAATTTTATACGGGCATTCATCTAAGGCAGGAGTCAGCAAACTTATTAGGCAAAGAGCCAAACAAGTACTGTGCAACGATTGACAGAACTTTTGAGAGCCAAATATAAAGCTTTATTATAATTTAGAAATTCATTAAATTACGGGTCACTGAACAAAATTTGATTTTATACTTAATAAAGATTTTATTCACTAATAAAAAATAAAATGTAATTAAAGAATCCATAAATTTAAATTATGACAACGACTGTCAAACATTTAATGCGAATAGTGTCCTTACATAGCCTTGGAAAATTTGATTAAGACAGGTTTGTATGAATTTTAGGTATGATTCCAGGTTCTCATCAATAAGGCGACTTCTCACTTTACTCTTGATAAAAATAATGCTTGAAAAAGATTGTTCGCATGAATATGTAAAACCGAAAAGGAGAAAGAACAGCAAACGCGAGTTTTTTCATCTGATCATAAGAATCAGGAATACAATTCCAGGCGTTGAATGTGATTATGGCTTCCTTATCCAGGTCTTTCAAAGCAGACCACTCATGTTGTAAACTAAGCTCACATTTGTTCTTCTTCAATATTTCCAAATCAACACAAAGTTGTTCAAATTTTGATTTCCATATTTCCTTGTTTTTAAATCCAGCAATTGTATTTCAAAGTTACTATGTCAATGCCAAAATCGTAGCATTAAGAGGGTTTTTGAAGAATGCTTAACTCACTCTGCTGTTTTTAAATTCCTGAAACCTGCTGAAAAATGCTTCCCTCATATTTAAAATTGTTGTTTTGAAATAGTGTTTGTCAATAAAGGAATTATTTTCTTGTCGATGCTTCAGCAGACTTGTAAACTGAAAAAATAGCTGTGTTCTTTTGTATCCGCAAAACAAAAGATAGACAAAAGAACGCCTCATACATTTTCATAAAAGATTTATAAATGAAGCGAACAGTACAAATAGTTCGCTTCAATTGACAGATCGATTTTTTTTCTCCAGTATATGGGAGTTCTAGAACAAAGCACAAGAGAACACAGCTAATATTTCGCTTTCAAGAACTTGAGCAAAATCATTTTCCGACCGATGCTCTTGGCGTGGCTTTCGCGCATTCCCATGTACATTTGTGCCAGAGCCTCACTTAAAGGGCCAAAGAGCCGCACTTTGTCGACCTATGATCTACGGCAGTGATTCCCAACCGGTGGTTCGCGAACCCCTGAGGTTCGCAGTGTTTGCAGAGGGGGTTCGCGCAAATAATATTGTAATGGCGGATTTTTTAAAACACAATTAAAATCAAAAGCAAAAAAAAAACAATACAAAAACACATAAATTAAAGAACAAACCCACTGTAAAAGAGACTGTTCTCTGCCTGTTGTAAGTGTAAGTTTAGAAACCTCTCTAAATATACTTGTGACAGTTCTCTAGAAGCAGTTTTTAAAAATCAATCTTTAATTGACTTCTGGCTCAGTATACAAAATGAATATCCTGTTGTGTCAAAAAGCCATTGAAGTTCTATTACCATTTTGCACAACATATCCATGCGAGAAAGGATTTTCAACATACATATACTTATCTGAAAGATAAATACAGAAACAGGTTAAATGCAGAACCTGATCTAAGACTGAAATTGTCAGATATTGAGCTTAACTTTGAATTTCTTTGTTCTATCAAACAACCACAAATATCCCATTAAGAGTTTTTCCATATGTATAACATAAGAGCCAGTTTGTTAAATTTATCTTGTTTTCAACTTTTATAGCCATCATTTTAGTCTTATTAATGTTTCATTTCAATGTTTCACGATTAATATAATCAATTATTCTGCAATATGAAAAATATATAGGGCGTGTTGTTAAACTAAGAATTTGTCTGCAAGTCAGGCAGCTGTCAACTGAGTTTTACAACACTTGACAGCTTACATCGTTATCTTTTTCACATGATTATAATAATCATCGTGTTTTTGAGTATTGATAAAAAATTTAAAAATGAATCAGACTATTAAAAGTTCTGAATTATATGAAGTTAAAGTTTTATATATAATAAATTTTTTTAAACCGCACGATTCTAATGAAAGTAAACACAATGAAAGAAAAAGTAAACACAAAATCATGGCTCACGCACACATATATGTATCAAGTTAATCAAATGCGTTCGGATCGCCCTGGATTGTCTTTAAAGAAAAATTCTTAAGGCTGAGTTTAGCAACACGTGACGTCTAAGAAATTCTGACTTTTACAACACTTTTGTCTTGAAGATCTTAAAGATTCGTAGTTTAGCAATACGCCCATATTCTATCAAATTTTGTTGCTTTTTTTTACCTGTCATTAACGACTTCGACCTTTCTTTTGGTTCGCGAGGAAAAAAGGTTGGGAAACACTGATCTAGGGTATCATAAGAATTGGTCTTAGACCAGTTCTAGGTTTTTTACTTGTTTTAATTTTTCTTTTTACGGTTCATCCGGTCCGTTCCGATTCATTTGAACACGAACTTTAAATTTCTTTGTAGTGCCATCTATTCTCAGTGGGATGAACTGCAATTTGCAACTGGTGTTATCAACATCGGAACCACGGAATTTGGTACCTTTGTAAAATACTGCGTGGAAAAATGGTAATAAGATGTAGGTAGAAATTAAATGTGGCGAAATGTAGCTATATTTCCTATACTTTCGTAGTGTGAAGTTGGAGCATATTGATGTATACGAGGAAATATGTACCAAAATATGAATGAATATAATATATATAATGTACACACATATATATGTAAACGATAGATGATAGACGAATTAGAAACAATTTCAGATCGACGGACCGGGATTTGATCTGGCATTGAAACGGGGGCGGGGGGGGGGCTAAGCTTACTGCAATTATGCCATAAAAAGATAGAAAGAAAACATCAACGGGGGACCACTTGACCAGCGCAGTAAGTCGCTTAGTCTTGTAAATGATGTGTTATTTTTTATATAACTTTTTTACAGAAAGTCATTTTTTAATAGAATAGTAATTTAGGATGAAACTGCAGGAGTCATTCAAACCAAACTTTTCTCGGTTTTACACACTGACATATATAATATGGATTGCCTGCTCGATATCCTATTTCATGCGGGTACAATTTGTTGTGACAAAAATAGTCCTTACGTCGGTGCCCACTTTGAAAAAACCATTGGCGTGAAGTTGAAAACAAAACTGATTTTAATACAACCTTTCGAACTTCTGTTGAGTATCAATGAATATATTTCCTTTGGTAAAACACTTTTTATCACTAATTACCCCAAATAATTAATTTAAAAACATTTATTTCGACGAACCCACTTATTTATTTGTTGTTTACAGTTCTCTCTCAGTTGGTAGTTGGCGCATAGACCAAAAGAGAGCGCTATATAGAAGTGAGCCCACATTCTGCTCTGTATTTCTATGGACGTAGTCAGTCCATATTATACATGTCAGTGGTTTTACAAAAGAACGTTGCAAATATCTTAGAATGTTAGGAGTTAGGACTTAATTAGTGCTCTAATGTGGTAGTGAGGGAGTCTGTTTCGTGGCTTGGGAAGTATTTCTCGAGGGTTTTAGATCACCCAAAGTTGGGGTCCCAACCTCAAATTCTGAGAAAACCCTGTAATACTAATATATAACATGCATACAATAATATTCGTTGAAATAAATTTTGGAATAAGAATATTTTGTATAATTTTTTGAAGTTTAATGATATAAGAAAAATATATATAAAATGAAATATATAAACTCAACTTACCCCCCTGGATCCGCCATAGTCTCCTCAAATTGACCCATTTATCGTTTAACAGTCGGGTCATTTTGTAGAAAGTTTTTACCCAAATTTCGCCCTAATTCAATTCTTTCACGGATGATTTTTGCTGTGAACAAAACTGGTATAGATTTCTCTTCATCAGGATCAGTAACGATCATTTCTTTCGTTAACGGAATTAAAAAAACGACTAGAAATATGAGAGCTAATGTTACCAAGCGAACCGAATTAAGAAATGACTGCAGACATTTCTGTTTTTTTTAAACCATATTTTAAAACCGTGTAAACGTGAAATCGTGTAAATAAAATGCCGTGTAACTCGGCGATAGGTGTAGGGAAATGATTATAATTCCTTGGAACACACCCAGCTGTTACAAGCCGATGGTACTAAACTTCGGTGTGGCTAACTATTTTGGACAGGCTAACTCTGCATCAATACGCTCTACAAAATCAGAACGTTAACCGATTTTAACCCCAATGTTTGGAACAGACTTCAGACTGAATTCGAATGGCGAAGTCTGAGGCCTAGATCAATGCTGTGTTCGGACAAAATTCTTAGTGTCCTTAACTGAAAAAATTTTACTACGAGCTTGTATCGAAGGCACGGTATGTATCGGGATTCACGAAAAATGGCTGCATGTTCGTGTTGTCCGAAATGTTAAGTATCTCGCTAAAATTTAATTATTTACAGTTGATTTGTTGTTTATTCACATAATTTTATGTGTAAGTGATCATTCTGGGTCACAATTTGTTTATAATTTTTGTTCTATTGAGTTTTCTGTTCTTATCAATTTTTGAGGCTTCATATTTAATTGTAACCCCATTTGGCAAGTGTCACATAAACTTCTGGCATTGACAAATCTAGACACAAACCAGAAACTATGTTAGAGCTTATATACCTCTTCCACTAATAATCACTGACATATATACTCAGGACTGCTTAACATTCCATTTCATTTTGGCACAATTATTTGTGTTAAAAGGAGTGCTAACGTGCGTCGGTGCCAACATTGAAAAGCAAAATCGGGTGACTATTAAAGGAAGGTTGAAAATTTTCAAAAGTAATTTTAACAAAATAAATAGAATCGTTTTGTTATATAAAAGGAATGGCTTCGATAATTAGAGGATGCTTTCGGAAAAGAGGTGTTGTGTATAATTTTCTGTATTGATTTTCGGTAAGCTGCCGGTATGCACTTCAATTGCCTCACTGGAAGCTTCCTTGGCCTTGGTAAGTTTTGGAAAGGTGAACTTTACATTTTAGTTTGAAATTTATAGAATCCTCTATCGTGAGTAATATTTTTGAATTTAATTTTACAAAAAATTTCTTTGTTATACAAATCTACTTTTTAAAGAAGAGATACATGGCAAAAGTTAGTTTCAAGTTTACTACAGTTTTAAATTAGTTTAAGAATTCTATTTTCATTTAGTGAGGCTACGTGCAAGTTTTTGTTTTGTTACTATGAGTTGTTTACGTTGTTTTAGTAGGTATTCTTTCCATTGTAGGGTTTCCCGGCATCATTGATTAGTTTACCGTTCGCAGCTTTTCTTGTTGTATGAAACTTGCCGATAATTATTTGTGCTTGGGGAGATGAGAGTTTCCAATTGCAGGTACCAGGGAAATACTCCTTTATCTCCAAGTTGGTGTACTTTTTCAGTGTTCTGCTGTAAAGAGATAACTAGTAATTATAGTATTTTATTTCATTTTTCTTTAAGTTTTTGTTGTGGATAAGAGAAAACTGTGGAGGGTGTCTTTATCGGAATATAGTTTTATTAAAGGGGACGCCTTCGCTGAAGTAACTATAGGTAAACAGGAAGCTGGAAATTAGTAGTGGGACTCTAATATGTCTGATGGATGTGTGGTTTTTGTAACAATAAGCTATCTAAGACTCAAAAAATTTCAGTCAATAAATTTCTAAAATGTGTTAATATGCAAAGAATTCAACTTTTCGACCCAGCGATCAGAGAGGTCTCATAAGAATGGTTATCTCTGATCACCTCCACAAAAGTTCAATGATCGAGGTCACACCGATTGCCTATATATATAGTTTATAAAAAAAAGTCAGTATGAATTATATGGTAGCATATCGGCATATCTTAATGTGCGCATATCAGTTGTAACGAAGTCACATAGCCGTTCACTATCTAGAGTACAATCAGTGAAATAATTCCGCTTTTCAAATTTGCACCCGACACCACAGTGCGCCGTGCATATAAAAAAGGGGCCTTCATTGGAGTGAAGCCAGTTGATGATTTTGAGCCATCGAGCCAGTACCAGGAAGAGCAGTCGACTATCCGCCAGTAATGGTGAAAACCCAATAAACGCGGCAGGCGTCGCATCGCTTTGACAGTTAAATAAAACATACGCGTTTAAGTTAGTGCTGGCCAAATGGCTGCCGAGCTTTACAAATAAATCTTAAGAGTACCTACCCGACGCGTCTGCCGCGAAAGAAGCTGAAAACACGCTGGACGCGATACGTATATTGCGGCTTCGTCTTAAGCGAACACCAAGTGATCCGCTGCCACCAAGCAAGTTCAGTCGATCTAATGCCAATGAACCAGACCAGTAGATCAGCCCGATACTAGCCACCAAGCAGAGACGACGTTAGCAGTCAACCGATCATCACTGTACACCAGAGGGAACGTATAAGAGGACGCTTCGTACTAGAGTAGCAGTCAATTCGAATTCTCAAAAAACGAAACTCGCAAAATCTTAATGCGTTCCGCTCAATCTCTCTTTTGTCCACCTCGGGCAAACTTTTCGAAAAAATAGTCCGCCAAAACATTGAAAATACCTGCCCCGACCCAAAAATCTGGCAGGACACCCAACTCGGCTTCAAGCGCCAGCACTCCACTTTTCAAGCTTTGCTCAAATTCCTCACTGATTCAATAAACGCCCTCAACAAAAGGGAACAGACAGTAAGCTGCTTTCCTGATGTAGAGAAAGCGTTCGACTCAAACGGGCTAGTTTTCAAAATTATAAATCTCGAGTTCCCACCTTATCTCACCCGGGCTATACATAGCTTTCTCTCATCCCATAGTTTCTACATAGAAATCGAGAATGTCAAATCTCAAGCAACATCAGTCAGTACTGGCGTCCCCGAAGGTTCGGTCCTCGGACCAACTCTCTGTCTCTTCAATCTTTTCACTTATGATCAGCCTGCCAACGACTCAAATTCCACCACACTGCTCTATGTGGATGACTCCCTAACCTACGCCCACTCTATGTCAGCCAACTGTGCTGCTACCAAAGTGGAGCAGCGTGTCTTCAAACTCGACGAGCTCTACAGAAAGTGGGGGCACCAAACGAAATCTGAACAAATCTGAAATTATTTGCATCGGAAACCCCTCCATAAGGGGAAGTCCCAATCTTGCCAAACGAGCCAACCACATCGAAATCGAAGTCAATAACAGAAAGCTTCAGCATTCAAAGAACACCAAGTATCTTGGTGTATCTTTCAATATCTATTGAAATTCAACAATCACGCCAAACTAATCATGAGAAAAGCCAACAACTCTTAGTCCCTACTCAACCCTATTATCAGAAGGAGAAACGGTCTCCCGAAAGAGACAAAGCAGCTAATATATGAACAGCTTATCCGTCCAATTATCTGCTATTACTTCCCCATCTGGCACTACATTTCGCCACGATATATGAAGTAAATTAGCACCTTTGAAAGAAAGATCCTATGGGCCTGTACAGGAGTGTACAGGAAACCTGACGAAAACCTTTCCGAAAACCTTTTTGTACGACAGTGCAAACATCACTCCAATCGGGACTACGTCCTAACTCTCGCGCTCAAACAACTTGAGAAGATTTCTCAACATCCAAACCCCTCATTAGTAAGCTTTCAACGCAAGACCAAGTTGAAAACTTCCATTATTTATCATCTCTTCGCCTTATTCACTCGGAAACGAGAAACATTTATTACCTGGGCGAAAGATTTACTTTCTTCACTAGCACAGGAAGCCACCATCGTGGATAGGACACCATCCTGGCGCTTCTCGTCCATCGTGGGACTTATCGTCGCTGGACCATTATGGACTTTCATGATAGCTGTCACCATGTAGGAAGAAACGCCAGTTATCATCCCACGACAAGTTAGAGAACTCCCTAACATTCCGCAACCTCCCACACCCATCCAATTTCCCAATTCCATTAAACCCAAACACTTCATAATTGCAAAGCAACAGACAAGACCACAGCTTGCCGTCCCGCAACAAGCTGTAATAATTTTTCGACATCGCGTAATTTAAAGTTAATAGTTATTCGAACCATTAAAGTGTATCAAAGACATAAGTGAAAGCTAGGCCAAAATTAAGGCATGCACGTATATATGTCCAAATATCCCGGGATATCAATTCGGTTTATAGTTTTGCCATAATTTGTTTTGTTTCGTTAATCGCATGTGAATGACTCTGATTGATTGATTGTTGAGCAGCAGTCTATTGCCTCCCAGCAGTTCTACTGAACAGATCGTCCTCGCAAGTCCCAGTACTTATCTTCTTCTGTGTTGGCAATACCTACGGCATCCATACGTTGTTCGTAATGGCTCTGATAATAGCATTCGCATATATTCTTCCATGTTGGCTATATCTGCGGTATCCATACGTCATCGCAGCCACGTACCCGACGTTCTACAGTGTTCTTCTACAAAATTCATTTAAGTAAGTAAATAGACTTAAAGTCCTTCGGTTTTTTATATTATTATTTAACATATTAGTAGATATCAATCTGTTTGTATTTATATACTACGAAATTATGGTTCTATTGTGGTAAAACAAACACAAAAAATATGCTGATATATATTTGAGCTTTTGTTTAAAATACATCAGTGATCATAGGCATAACATGTTTAGGAAAATAATGTTAAAACAAACCCAATTCAAACTGCAGTTATGCACTGATTTTTTATTGAAATTCGCTATTATTTACAACATCACAAAAGCTAAGTCGAAGTATTATAAATATACCTGTTCATAGGAATTTAATTCTAAACAGGACACAACATAGGTTGACTTCACCTTGCGATAAGAAGTAACTGAATGGGTGTGAAAGATTTGCATTTATTACACTAATTATATATGTCGTAATATAATGAACGAAAGAAATAATTTATCGCTACGCAAGTATAATTATGAAAAATTATATTCAAAAATCAATTTAATAGTTCGTTAAAGAATAAAAATTTAGGGAAAATTTTAACTATATATGTATACATAGGTTGTTGACGCAACTTATGATTCCTGGTTGGAATGTGGAAAATGTTTGCGCAAGTAGTTTGGTTCCTGTAGGATCACCAAACAATCTAAGATGCAGTAATTAGTTCCTGGAACTATATAAAAACGATATGGGGAAAAGCTCACACCCTATGCCTGTATACTAGACTGATGTAAAATTCCCTTATTATTTATTAATACTGCAATTTCAGCACGTATGTAACGGAACAGCTGCTGTGGAACCCTTCACCAGCCACATGTAATGATGTTATATTTGGTGGATTATGTTAATGTAGCTGTATATCAGAACGAGCATAAATAGATTTACATTTCGATTTAATAAAAACTTTAAATGCAAGGTAGCTTAAGCACTCTAATTCACAGCAAAGCACTTATCTAATATAAATCTAGAAAATTCTCTTCTAAATTATGATCTTAAAGCTATTTACAAATTCAAGCAAACAAAGGATAATTCGTAAGTATATTCCAGCTAACCCGATTTGGGAAGTATTATGTATCCTGTACAAGACACTTTAATTTACTATGAATTTGTTATCAGAAAATTAGTAAAAACCGCAATAAAATTAATTCACTTTATTCAAAGAAACAAAAAATGTTTGTTAATCACAATAATATCACTAAATTATGTCCTTACACAAATTTAACCTTTACCAAAAAATCGCATGTGAGCTTATGTTTACCATAGGCAGATTATAAGCCAATATCACGAATTGCACAAAGTGAGGTCCCAAAAAAATAATTAAAATTGCACCAACGAACTAACCACGAACTGAACTCCTTGAACTCGAAAATGTTAAGAGAGCGATTCATGCAAAAGCTCGGCCTTATATAGGGCCTGAACCGCCATTTTCATGTGTGGAACCCGCAACCATAATGGAAATTGCTCAGTATGTATTACTTTTCATCAGGTGTGATTTATCTCAGTCGATGAGGAATATTGACATCTATCATTCTTCATCAAAAGATCTCCATCATAATTTAATTTCACTGAATGAAAATTAAAAATCCAAATTGTGCTATAACATGGCGCAATTAAATTCTTGTCGTCCATGTTGAGAAAATTCGATGTGGAACGTATTTTAATCCATCTCACTTCCACTTACTATCTCATTCCTTCTCATTAGTTATATGAGAAATCATAAATTCGTAAATATCTTTTCACTGAGATACTTTAGCACCTTTTTAATACCTCCATCAGATTTCTCTAAAAAATACCCCAAATTCATGTGCCATATGTTGGCAGTACATGAAATTTGACAGTTCCGCGATAAAGTTTGTTGTGACTGTTCGCGATCGCGAGTTTTCCTGTGCGTGTTTTTCGTGAAAATTGTGGTAATTACATAATGGTAAGTTATGCAAATTATGTTGTATGTGTGATTCAGTGTTTGTGTGTACTTATTTTCTAAGAAAACTAGTTTTTTTTGTTGAATTTATAATCTTAACCTGTCTTCAGGTGAGATTTTCTTTTGTTGATTTACGCGGAAAATTTTTACGGGAATTTGTTTTTGTGTAAGATATCTTTTCAATAACTCATAAACTTTTTTATTTCACAATCGCTTTAAAAACTCGATTTTTTGAGTAAATTGTTTTCCCTTGTGACAAATGTCAAAGGGAATATTTTCATGCAATTTTCCTCGAAATAGTTCGTGGGAAAATTGTTTGTAATTGTTAACATGTTCAATGACTCTTTTTTCAATAGTTGGTATAGATCTCAAATTTCCATTTCCCATGGTGTTGTTGTTGCTTTATCGACACTTTGTTTACATTAGTTGTATGGAGAAATTGGAAATTTTTATACAGTTTCTTATGAATTCAGTTAGTGTTTCTTAGTATAAATAATTCATTGTAATTTATTGTATAATTCTTCTTTAAATAATTCATATTTTCTTTATATTTCAGCTGTTGAATATATGTACGTAGGTACATAGTCACCTGTACTGCGTGGGAGGAATGTATGCCAGTCGCCTTCCCTGGCTTTTGTTGAGTTAAGTACTCTGTATGGGGCAGAACATAGGTACTAATAGTATGTTGATGGCTTCACACATCTTACAACTGAAAAAAATATTATAGAAATCAACACAATTACTGTACAGACTGCAACAATAAATATTAGCAGCTGACCTGTAATTAAAAAAATATGTCAAAAAAATTTTAAAATAAATAACTTCCGTAAATAAATTGCACTAAAAAGTAAGAAAATAATTTTTTCTTTCTCTCTGATATACACAAGAAAAGTTTAATTAAAAAATAAAAAATTCTAGAAGTCAGATAAAATCTAAAAGTTTGGGCATCGATAAGTATAATCACAATTTGTCTAACTGCAACTCTTGCATAAATTTTTAAGATTTCATCCGAGTTCCAGCATTTCTTATTTTGCAATAAAACTTTTCTTGTGGATATCGCAGAGAAAGAAAGATATTATATTTTACTTTTTAGTAAAATTTATGTATGAAAATTATTTATCTTTTTTTAATAAATTTTTTTTTCTACCTGTGAGTCATTACATTTTCACTATAAACGGTAGACAATCCGTCTTGCGAACGTTGTGGGGTAACTTAAGAAGTTTAGAAGATTATCTGTACAAAAAAAAAGTTTACATAAAAAAGTCGTTTCACATCAAAACCCGTAGATATAACGGTTAATAGTCCAGTCAATAGGGGTTTTTGCCCTACAAAAGGTGGGTTAGGTAGGTGGGCCCCGATGATAAATCGGATTTCTAGACATTGGGGGCGATCTGCGTGTTCCGCTGTTTTGGCTTAAAGGTCCAATTTTTTTTTTTTTTCAAAATAATTCCTTATGTAAAAATATAGATTTGACGAATTCTAAATTCTCTGCATTTTTCGTAAGTCTAATGTTTAACAAATTACAGCGCCGGAAACGTAATCATTCGTCGAAAAAATCGTCCAAATCCTGGTTTGTCTTATTTAAAGAAATAATTTGTAGCTATTCATACATAATGACGGTAGTTTTGTAAATTCAAAGTCAAATCATTTTCACACCACCACGAGGTATAGTAAACGGCGCGTTGTTTTAATTGTGGTATCCCCAGTAGGCCAAATCCACAGACGTTCTATTTTAGTTATTACTTTTTTATGGTCTAGGTCGGTTGATGCTTAGGCCTCATAATCGTCATCGGTTATCCTCTAACACATTTTCCGCACTGAGAGTCTAGGCTTCCATCCATGTCAATGCCTCATCTTCATCGTCGCTCTCGAAATTACATGTAACAAGGTATACGGGGCAGGTTTCTCTGACATTGGTACTGGAGTCCAAGTACCAAGTTTCTAGCCCCAGCCGGATGGCTTTCTTTGGATTCCACACATATTTTGGACTTGGTGGTAAATCCTAAACCCATCGTGATACCGTGCAGCATGCTTCGTTAGTGCTAAAGAAGCTAGGTAGGAGCTGCATTTTATTGGAAATTTTGCGAAACGTTGGTAGCTGACCTCTTTCAAGGTTTCGTTTTCCATATTTCCACCATACAAAACAACGAGAAGGTATGCTACAGGGACTGCGATGTCTTTTGGTTTGGCATTCTGATCTTTGAAGATGCCAATGACAGCATTAATTTATTTTGTTTTTTGGACAAGCGAAAACAAATTGTTTTTCTTTGGTTGAAGAGGGATGATGTCGTATCACAGCCACTAATCTGTAAAATAGGATGTTTTTCAGCTGCTTCTTTCACTTTCGAACTATACACTGAATAAACTCTTTCAGCAGTTTTGCCTCCCCCGGGCTTACGAAGATAGATGGTCATTTTGGATTCAGGATTAGTTGAAAACAACTGTAGAGATTCGAAGAATTTATCAAGGACATTTTTAGCACGTTAAATAAGTGTAAAGCATTTTGATTGCTATTATTCGTGAAGAGAGCTAGAAAAATGAGCTTCGAACTGACCAAACAACCGATGCACAAATACAAATAATTCTTTATGAGAAATTATTATTAGAGAGCGCTTCAATTAGTTTGTTCCCCCATCATCTTCAACATGTTAAATTATGACTAAAGCTCTAGTGAAGGGACTATAATTACATTCATTGGATTTACAATTATTACTGGAATAAGGTTACGATAGCGCCAATAATATTAAAGGAAAAGAAATGGAAGTGCAGAAATGTATATTGAATATTAATATTGGAGCTTTTTTTATTACTTGTAACACACATTCAGTAAATTTAGTAGTGATGGTGCAAGGGCAAAATTGAAGTTGTACATTTTTTTTATATGATTCAACGAGTATATGGATTTTTCTCAGGATCACATCGCAGATGGTAAATATCGCGGAAAAATGTCAAATATTTCAATGTTCAGCCACTCAGTAATACAAGGTGCGAGTCGTATTGATGTCTTGTCACCACAACACTTCGTGCTCAGAAATATATATGATGGATTGATGAAGGTGTACAAAAATAGTTCACATACTAGAATTACAAGAGCAGCGAAGGATTAGGTACAGGAATATAAAGTTTCCGAAATTGTTGTTCAATTACTTACGTGGTATTTTCTATGAAACTAACATTACCAGAAAATTTAATATTATTTCTGCGCAAAATTGGAGCACGCAAAGAAATATTTGAACCAAATATGTAGTAACTGTGGTTTTGATTAAATTCATCTAGATTGCATGGAAATGGCCCAATCATTAGTTCTTCCAACACTGAATATGTTGAACCTTCCCCGGTTCGTTTGCGGTAAAAGGAAACGAAAACAATTTTTATAAAATTTAAAGTAACATTTTTCTTTAGGCTCTGGACACTGCAGTTAATTCAGTAAATGAGCGTTTCGAACAAATACACTAACTTGAGTCAATATTTTGAATTGTTTACATCATTTATAAAATATATATATTGGAACATGCAAAGGATATAATTAGAAATGAATTATTGTATTGCATGATTTGCGTTCATTATCCAAGTACATAACTCAAAAAGAGCTTTTAAAATTTATTAGCGAGAACAATTTGTTAGATGGCTAGCCAAATACCATCGTTGTGCTATGTATATTGCCAACTTTTCCTGTATCAGTAGCGAGTACCGAAAGAACTTTTTCTAAATTACATATAATTGAAAACTATTTTCGCTCCACAATGACAAGAGAGCAGCTCTATGGATTGACTACAATATCAATAGAAGAAGAAAATTCCAATACCTTAGACGTTGTAGATTTAAAGAAAAATTCCGCAAAATTCAAAGTAATGAAAGTGAGTGTGCTATGTGCATAATATTTGAAAAAAAAATAATACGTTATTAAATTTTCTCTTAAATACGGACGTATGAATTTTTGATTTCCATTCAATATTATTGCTCCAGTCATTACGGTGGAAAGAACGGCATATATATAAATGCAAGTGTAGGGGACTTAAAATAGGCTAACTCTAAATTGCCCACTAGGAAAAATGTCGTTGAGTCATCGAGGAGTCAACGGGGTCACTGGGGTCACAGTTATAAAGATGCTCTTATATTTTTGTTTTGCCGATTACTCATATATAGGAAAAAGCACACAATTTCGAGTTTAAAAAGTGTCGTTGTTTCTAAGAAATTGGTCAGCGATCACAAATTTTTTTTACCAATCTGATTTTCCGACGGTAGATGGCAGCGGGAAATTCGCTGTCAAAATAGCTAAGCCAAAAATTGGGAGTACAATTGCAATGATATGCAGTGAGCGACAATTGTGAAGAAGAAGATACTGAGATTTCATCTGTTTTTTGTTTTGAGCATTTTGACACAGATTTTATCGAGAGTATTTTACTTTATTTTGAAAGAATTGCAATGGACCAAAGTGTGGAAAGTAAATTTTTAAAATGCAGAAATTAACTAAATTAAAATCACACTAAATGCCAAAAATGTCACAACTTTACCATTTATATTTAAGCGCCTCGAAATATACATCCAAACCAAGTCTTTTTGTCAACTCGTCTCTACTGGCTGTCTTGTATATCATAAATTATTTTATGATTTCGCACTTCCTCAATCAATTTTTCATCAAAATTCATGGTTTTAATTTAAAATTGCCGTGACGTCCTACAACCTTGACAAAAATAAATTCCACAAAAATTTCACTCGTCTGATTTTATTGGTAGTACTGCAGCGACGTTGGCAAAATTAGAAATTGATCAATCCCGACGACAAATTCGTCGACCGCTGACCATCACCCGTCGTAATTTGTGCATTTGCATAAGACGCTGTGCTTTTAGAACTTTGCCAGCGGAATTATTCGTCGTTTGCCGTTGCCGGTCTGAAATGTATTTAAGCCAGTAGAACCCTAGTTCCATGCAATCAACGTCTAGCCACCAGCGTTGCCGTTTCAGTACGAAAGGTACTAGATTTAGTACTTTTCAAGTTAATTTAAGCCTTTGATACTTCACTAACATTTTCTAGTACTATTGAAATCAATTTAATACCTTTCAGTACCTTCAACAAAGTTTCACTCTGGCAGTTCCAAAAAATTTCAACGAAAGAGATTTCGTTATTCGCTTGGGTAAGGTTTTGTCTACCTGGCAACTCGCAAACGTGCTCTGTTTTGATTGACTTTTCGCTCTGTTCTACGTACGAGTACCACACAAGCACAAATACTGTTGCGTTGTTTCATTGTGACTAAATTGATTGAGGGAGTATGCAATGATTTTCGGGTTAACGGTTAACGCGATGGAAATTTCTGCAACAAAGGGAGCCTTCCACGAAAAAATCGCAGTTGTTGTTGTTGATGTTTTAATATTAGATTGCATTGTATTTTGTTATGGTGACATCTCCTGCTGTGACTGCGAGTGATTTAAATTTTTCATGAAAAAACTAAAAAACTGTGTGATATTAAAAATTGGATAGTCATAAAAATAGTGTTTACATGGTGAAAATTAAATTTTTGAAACGTAGAAATTCCAAAAGAAATTTTCGATATATGTAAATACTATTAAACTTAAGATAGTTTCGAAGTATATGTATGTGCATCAGCGTATAATTGATTTTATAAAATTAATGCAAGCTAAAAGTTTTGAAGCAATGGATATGAGAAGGTTTGTGCGAAAATATTGTAAGATTTTTAAAGTTTTAACTTAATGGTCCGTTCAGATTCCTTTTAAAAAGAAAATTGCCCGAAGCGAATAACTGTAGTGCAGCAGGTGAAGGATCAGATTCAGAGACTGCGTCTCGAAATGAAAATAATATTGAATTAAAAAGGAGTAGCAGTAAATTAAACACATATTTCATTAGGGTTTCAATTTTTTTGTGTATAATAAATTTAACGTTTAAGATGTAACAACTGACAAATCTGGAGTAAATCAGTCTTCGAAGACGAAGAAAAAGTACACACAGAAATTTCGAGCAAATTGGGAGGAGGACTTCGCTTGGCTTGATAAAAAATCAAATGGGATTGACACTTTTTGCAAGATTTGCAACTCAAAAATATCTGGAGGTTTTACTCATATCAAGCGGCATGAAAAGACCAGTATTCATTTCGAAATCCGCTATTTCAAACCCCAATGCAGTAGGCATCCAAAAATTTTGCAGTAAGGTAAATAATTCAGAGAAAGTATTTGCTGCAGAATTAACTGCAGTTATGTTTGGAATTTTTAGCAATATGTCATTTACAAAAATGGAAAATATTCAAGATCTTATAAAACTAATTAGTAATAATATATGTGAAAATTCATTAGCTAAACAAATTACGCTTAAAAGAACTAAAATAATGAAATTACTCACAGAAAAAATTGACCCATATTCTAGAGATCTTATACTACAACATTTAAGAAAACACAGATTTTCAATAATAGTAGACGAAGCAACTGACAAAAGTACGAAAAAAAACCTTAGTAATCATGGTTCGATTTTTTGACTGCAAAGTGCAGGATAGATTTTTACCGCTATTGAATTACCCGAAGGAACTTCGCAAATAGTGTTTGAACAAATTATAGATGCGTTCCAACGATACAAGATCCCATTAAGCAATATTATTGGATTGGCAGCTGAAAACGCGTCAGTCATGATGGGTTCTTTAAATAGTTTAAAAACCAAATTGCGCCAAATTCTACCGAATTTGTTTGCAATGGGATGTATTTGCCATTCGTTGGCCATTTGCACTTCAAGGGCTTGCAAAAAATTACCAAATTGTATTGAGAAACTATGTCATGATATATTCAATTATTTTAACCATAGCAGTAAACGTAAAAAAGAATTTTTATAGTTTCAAAAAGCTTTCAATATTGACCCCAAAAATTTACTTAGACCCTTTCAAACTCGTTGGTTATCATTACAAGCAGTTGTAGATAGAATTTTGAATCAGTGGACAGCTTTGCAATATTATTTTAATTTAGCTGCTTTTGAAGCTAGTCCAAAACAAGATCATGCAAAAAATATACATGTCTGCTTATCAAATCCTATAACAAAATTTTATTTAAAGTTTGTGCGATATGTGCTACAATTAACGAATAAAATAAATGCAGAATTTCAAAGTGAAGATAGTCAAATACATTGTTTATATGATCGTTTTTTGTTATTTTTAAAACTCATTCTGAAGAGTTTTGTAAAAAAAGAATACTGGGATCTTGAACATGATGATAGGTTCGAATTTGAATGGGAAGACAATAGCATATATTTAAATAAAAATTATACGTACTTTGGCCCTGAAATTGAAGCTATAAAGGACGAATTGGCGACATTTAAAGATTACGATTTATTTGTAAGTAATTGCGCCAACTTTTATGTAGAGCTGTGTGCGCAAATTTTGAAGCGCTTTGATTTCTCTGATCCAATACTAAAAAAATATTGAAAGATTAAATCCTTTAATAATTTTTAATAGCCAATTTGTCACAATTATCACATTAAGCAAGCACTTTTCACATATATGCGATCCAAATAAAATCGATCTGGAGTATCGGTTGCTTCAGGAATTCGAAGAAACCAAATCTTTTAAAGATTTACCAATTGAGCAATATTGGCAGACTGTAAGTGAATTGAAAGATGGAAATAATATCCCTATTTTTGAAAATGTAGCAAATTTTGCAAAAGAAATGTTATCTTTGCCACACAGTTCAGCATGTGTGGAACGTGTCTTTTCGCAAATGGCTTTAGTTAAAACTGTGTACCGAAATCGTTTAAATATAGCAACATTTGATGCCATAATGTATGCCGAATATTTGCTAAGAGAACAAGGCAGCGATAGAGATAATTTTACATGGATACCGCCAAAAAATCTTTTAAAATTAAAATAAAACATGTACATTTACACGTTGATTATAAACTGTAATTGTATCTCCAGAATTATTTCTGTGTAGCATAGGGATTTCTCTACTCCAAAAATGTAATTGAAACCTATTAAATTAAATTGATTAAAAACCATAACAAATAAATGTAGGATCCTCACCAAAACTAAAAACGACAAAACTAATCCATGCATAATACCATAGATGGCACAAGAACTAGATGTCGCATGGCATACTAGAGCAGAGTATACAAATTGTGAAATGGGTAGTGCATTCTGAAATGGGCCACAACACTGTTTATAGTATGCCGAGAGCAAATGTTTTTTTTAACAGCAGTTTTGTATTCGTTTGATCGACCTCCTCAAAACTTCAGATACAAAGAAATATGAATCACTCGACGTACACAGCAGTTCAAATGTTGTGGTCCATTCCGGAATGGACCACCCAGCCATATAAATTTTGTATACTTTTTTGATACTGCATGCGACATCTAGTTCTTGTGCCATCTATGATAATACTTACCCAGCTTACCCAAAATACGTCCAGTTATAATCATGAGTACAGATCATGCGATGACAAAACACAAAAGAATACATGCCGACATATTCCAGCGCTGATAACAGATCAATGCGATAGTGAAGAACACTTCCCGCTACGTAGTCATCGAGAGCAGATTAAATTTGTTAAGCAGAAACGACAACGTTGTACTTACCTACAGTTTGCCTATTTTTAGTAACTTTTATTGTTTGATTTGAATTAAATAAATTCCTTTATAATAATATGTCGCGCTTTTTCCCTAAATAACCAAAATCCCACATAAATTTCTTAGTCGTACTTTTATTAAAAGTTTCAAGCTAAAAATAGGAAGAGAAAGGTAAAGACATTTTCTATACTACACAGAAATCATTCTGGACTTGACACATATTATATTGACTGAAATATAAATACTCAAAGGTATATATCAATCGTGATACGTGATACCATAGATAGCACAAGAACTAGATGTCGCATGGCATATTAGAGCAGAGTATACAGATTGTGAAACGGGTAGTGCATTCTGGAGAGGACCATAACATGTTTTAGAGCATGCCGAAAGCAAATGTTTTTATAATAGCAGTTTTGTATACAGTTGATCGACTTTCTAAACACTTCAGATACGAAAAAATATGGATCACTCGACGTATACATTATTTCAAATGTTGTGGTCCATTCCGGAATGGACCACCCACCCATATAAATTTTGTATACTTTTTTTGTACTGCGTGCGACATCTAGTTCTTGTGCCATCTATGGTGATACATAAGCCTGTTAATTATAATTTCGTAAACATAAATATTTTTGTTTGCTATCACTTGTTCTATGTACTTGGAAAATAGTTATGTTTTGTAACCTAGATTTTTTTATTTTGTATGTTTTTAGATGTAAATAAAGCAAGCAAAATTGTTTAAAAATGTTTTTATTTAAAGCAACAACAAAATCGTAAATGCGTTAAAATTATGTAGATTTTTTTGTAACCTTTTTTTCGCAAAGTCTATATTTCTTCGTAATTTTGTAGGGTGAATTTAAGAAAGTACACTAAAGAAAGTAAAAAAGTGAGATAAAAGTGTTATGTATGTTTATGTGTAAAAAACATTTTACTACTTTTTAGTACGTTGGCGCCTGGAAAAATAATACGACCATATTTTCTCGTACGGCAATGCTGCTAGCCACCCGTTGATTTTTAATAGTGACACTGATTGAAGCCTGAGTTGTTCAAAATTTTTACGTTCGTAAGAAAAGAAATAAAATTTTTCTTAGAAATACACTCTCAAATTGTTCTTAATAATTTGAATGAATAACTATTTACCGACAACGATCCAAACGAATTGGTGCATTAATTCTGGTGGTTCACTCTGTGGAATTGTCGCAGCACTTTCAATATATTTTTTGTCTGTTATTTTCGGTTCAAATGCAAGAAACACCAAACCTGCCATTATCTCGTGAATCATTGACATTCTTTGAAGCTTATTGATAGCAATTAGTGTCGAAATGGTAGATTCGTACAAAGAAATAATTATAGATATATTTAAATGTTGAACAGACTTAAACTTTGTCCAACTCATCAAGACACAAAATTGAATAAGTAGATACAGGGTGTTTTGTGAAAAACGTGCCAGACAAGAAATACGCAGGTATCGACGCTAGTACTAAGAGAGTGATGTATGGAAGAGCTCATAGCAAACCTCAATAACTCACTGATCTCGGCTAAATATATCATGGGTACGAACCAAACAATTTTTTCAATACAGGCAAAAATTGAATGTTTTCTTAGAATTTAAATCGGGAATATTTCTTCCGAATTGGTGTGGATAATTGGTGGCTGAAAACGTTTCCAATAAGTTGTGCAAGGGAGACTCGGCTTCTTGGAAGTTGGATTGATTTGGTTTCTGGCTTGTTAGCTAAAAAATTTTATGAGCGTTGTCTCAGGCCGGTATAAATTAATTTCTTAGAATTGAAATCGATCATATTTCTTCAGAATTCGTAAGCATTATTGGCGGTTTTCGACGATCCGAACAAATTCTGTCTGGCATCGATTGCATTGAAGGATGAGTTGAGTGTAGGGGTCAAATAAGCAAATAAAATTACAAACTTTAGCGAAATTTATTTGCGTAAGTACAAATCTAACATTTACGGTAATAACGCCTAAGCGGCTATCACTAATCGCAACAACAATTATGAAACGTGAAACATTTCGACATTTGTATGTCCGTCCGTTCGCACTTTTTCTGGAGAACGCGTTGACCAGAATACGGAAGAAAATTTAACTCCCTCGCGAACGAGTGTTATATATAGAAAGCTTAATTTTTATTTCGGTCTCGAGTTTTATATTGACTATCAGAACCAGCTTAACACAAGCTCGCAGCATGGACACGTTTAATAAATAAACGTCTCAACAATACATGCGATTCATCACTTAGTCGGTATGTTATAATAAACATAAACCAAACACCAGATGAAACTACATGCAAAAAACATTAAACAAAATAGATTAAATATTAAATAGACGTTTTTTTAAAACATGCTTAGAAACATCTATAACAAAATTCTCAGCCATATTATTGACAGTAATGCACATGCGATTGATAGGTTCGTACATGCTATAGTTAGGCCTTGAGGGATTAACATGCAACAGAGGTAGCCTTCTCAAATTGTGCCTGCTATCGCGAAAAGAGATTTTATTAAATAACAGAGGAGAGTCAATATTCGCGTTTAAGAGTTGGTGCACAAAAGTTACATCGGCAACCATGCGACGTTTCACAAGCGAGTGCATATTTAGAAGCTTCAACCGATCCTCGTAGGGTGGAAGAATTAATGAGTTATTCCAAGGTAGGTGCCTGAGAGCAAATCGTAGGAAGTTCCGCTGAACAGACTCGATACGGTCAATGTGTGTACCGTAAAATGGAGACCAGACCTGGCTAGCATATTCAAGCAGTGGTCTCACAAAGCAAGTGTACAAACGCAGAGTTACGGTGGGATTCGAAAACTCTCGGGACCAACGTTTTATAAAACCCAGCATAGAACTACTCTTTGATACCATGTAGTTTATATGGGAGATAAAATTCAATCTTTGATCACATTTGACACCCAAGTCACAGACAGAGCCAACACGGCGAATCGAGGAATGCGAGAACTCGTAATAATAAGTGATTAGTTTCTGATTTCTGTGAAAAGTCATAACCTCACATTTGTCTATATTGAGTACCAAATTATTACTTTTGCACCAGTCGTAAAATTTGTGAAGGTCAGCCTGTACCTGTTCACAATCGCTAACAGATTTAATCTGAGCGAAAAACTTAATGTCGTCAGCATATATCAAGACTTTACAGTGCCTCACAACAGAGACAATGTCGTCAATAGATAAAATAAAGAACAACGGGCCCAAGTGACTACCTTGAGGCACGCCAGACGAAGCCATCAAGATTTTAGAGATGGAATGGCGGAATAAGATTTGGTATGTTCTGTTATCTAAATAAGACTCCGTCCATTTTAGAAATGTTGGGGGAAACCCATACTTTTCCATTTTAAAGAGTATCACGGAGTGAGATAACTTGTCGAACGCTTTACTAAAGTCTGTATAAATACAATCCGTCTGGTAGCCTTTTGCAAATCCGCCAATGGTATCCGAGACAAATTCCAACAAGTTAGTGGTTGTAGATCTGCCGGAAATAAACCCATGTTGGTTAGAAGAAAGCAAATTCTTACAGGAAACTGACAGCTGAGAGTAAATGATGGATTCGAATAATTTAGGCATACAAGATAATTTTGCAATAGGCCTATAGTTAGAAATTTAATTTTTACTACCTTTTTTGTGGATAGGTATGATGAAGGAATTTTTCCATAGCTGCGGGAAACAACCGGTATCGAGCGATTTTTGGAAAATAATTCTTAGCGGAGCTGCCAGGGCAAGGTAGCAAGACTTAAAAAAGGCTGGAGGGATCCCATCTGGACCCGTTGGGAAGTCATTAGGAAGCTCATAAATGTGATCGAGTATATCCTCATGTGAAATGGAAGGGACAGTGAATGAAACGTTATGGGAGTCGTTCATATGATTGAAGTTGCTATTTAGAGGTTGAAAATTTGACGAGGCAAATTCGTTGTCAAAAAATGAAGCAAACATATTACAAATTTCAGACGAATCATCACTAGCAGTATCTTTGTACTTCATGGTATTGGGGTAGTTGTCGGTTTTTTTCTTCATATTAATAAACTTGAAAAAGATGCGTGGGTCACTAAATAATTTCGTTCGCATGCTTAGGACGTATTCATCATAAAGTGTAGAAGAAAGTTCTTTGAACTCATTATAGGATGCGAGGAAGTTGATATGACTTATAATATCTTTGTCCCTTATATAACTTTTCCACATTTTATTCTTTCTATTTTTAAGACGTTTCAGTTCTTTATTGAACCAGGGCGGTGATGTTTTATGCAACCGCTGGCGCTCGCGGGGAACATGAGAAGAGAATAGATCAAAAAGAATTATGTAAAACTTAGAAACATCTTCATCAACACTATCGCAAGATAGTAATGTGTTGAAATCAATAGCGGTAAGTCTACTAGAAAGTTCCGCGAAGTCAGCTTTTCTAAAATTGAGAAAGTATTGTGTTTCGCCGCAATTTGTCAAGTTTTCGGTTTCATGTGAATACGTAATTAGTATAGGGGGGTGGTATTTGTCAAGAGTAGAAATTAAAACGGGGCTAGGTTCAACTAAAAAGTTATCCGCGTCAGTAGAAAATACCAGGTCTAACTGCCTATCCATGTCATTCTTAACGTTACTGATTTGGCTGAGACCAAGAGATGAAATAGTGTCAAGGAAAAGTGATTCTCTTGCTGTCAAGTTGTTAAGTGGAAGATAATCATCGTCTTCTTCATTAAGTACCCATTGTATATTAGTTAAAATCACCAATTAGTAGTAATTCGTCAAGAGGTTCCATCTTACCATGGATAAAATTGGATGTTGAAATGAGCAGGTCGTAAATATTCTGTCCTTTGTCATCTATATTATTAATGGAGTCTGGAGGAATATAGCAACAAAGTATGTATAAGTCATATTTTAAGAGAGACAGCTTAAGAGCTATAAGTTCGATGTCAAGAGTGTTGGAGAAACTGGAAAGCTGAATTTGGCTGCAATTGAAGTGGTTTTTACAAGCGAGGAGTACGCCACCGCCACGTGCTTCAGAATCAGTGTATCCATCTCTTCTAAAAATTTGATACGAATTGTCAAAGATTTCGGCATCGCGGAAACCATGATGCAGCCATGTTTCAGTGAAAGCAACTATATCGAAATCAGTTGCAACAGAGGATTTGAAGATTTGTGAAGTTTTTGTACGAATCCCCCTTACATTTTGGTAGTAGAGGGAAATAGATTTCAGTTTTTTGGAATATCGCTGCTTATTTTAGCTGTATTACGACCTTGGCGCCCGGAAGGTACGAATAATTTAGTAAAAGCGCCAGAGGGCCAAAATGCTGGATCCAATAACTTGCCTAGCAGATCCGCTGAGACAGTTAAAATAAAGGATGCAACCGGTTTAGAGCATTTACTAATTTTTCGGCAAGAAATACCATCTGTTGTGATATTTTTGGACTTCAGATACCTTAATATGTCCTCACACAACGTTTCTGGAGAGAAACGGGTGATGAAAACACACGTAGGCTTTGGTACAGTTCTCAAAGAGGCGCCAATACCAATTCCCACAGGCGAAGTATCATTGGTGGGGGGCACTATCCACAACCGAAACAGACCGTAATACACCGACATCCGAAACGGAAAACTCCGTCCCCCTGTCAGATGACCCGTCCACTAACGAAGATAACACATTATCTCCACCTGTAGACAAAACGCTGCCAATGGGGGCTAAACCACTAACCAGAGAAACCTCATGTCGACTTGAGGCAGTCGGAATGTTATTTGAAGAGTTCAAGTTTTATTTCGCTCGAGAGTTTTATCCTCAAAATCTCAATTTTAATTCGAGAGTAAAGAAATATTTCTCGCTCTCGAATAAATCAAAGAAGAATTATTCGCTAAGCAAATTTAGAAGTAGTGAATACCTACGTGATTCTGTTATTTTTTTTATTGCTATTATACTGGTACTTGTCTCTTAATTATAACCTATGAAATTCAAAAAGTTTCAATAGAGGTGTGCTTAAAAATATTTAAATTGATGTAGTCTATCTATTAGAACATGATTAATAGATGTTTTTTTTTGCCAACTTTTAGTAAATTTTTGTAAAAATAGTTCAAAGTTAAAAGAACACATACACTTCCCTAATTGCACACGAGAACTAGGACATATGAGGATCGTGGGGTTCAATCACCAGGAAAGATTTCATCGATTTAAACGAAGTGTCACTTTGAAGTGTTGTGGGAGTCAAGTACTTTTTAGATAGGTAGTACGAAACTCTAGAGGCAGAAGTAGTGAGGTATGTAAATTTGTACAGTTACATGCCTTAAAAATATTAAGTAAATGATGCAATACTTTCATCCAAACGAAGAGAGTTTCTTTCTAAGAAATCCTTTAACCTCTAAGTAAAATCAAAGTGCACGATTAAAACAAAAATAAAACCCAAGGAACAAAGAAATAGATAAGTAAATAAATGTAAATATGTAGATATACCTACCTAATATGGCAAAATTCAACCTGATGTAAGAACCTACTATGTATGCTTATTAAAGATAAATCAATGCATTTAAATAAATATAGCCAGGCACTTACCTAATTTTTACCTAAGAACCGAATGTCCAAAATATTTATTACAAAATTTAAATCGTAGATCCAGTAGGAAGATAAGTAGGAAGTTAATGCAAATCAGGGATCACAGTGAGTTTTCAACTTACTCCAATAAATCCTGTTCGGGGAATGCAAAGTGCGACAGTGCGTATGTACTTAAGTGCAGGCAAACAACGAACAATTGCAAGAACTCTCAGCGGTTTCGGCTTCCCTGCTTGCCTAGTCCTGAAATATGAAAATAAATATCAAGATTCAAATTAAGCGAAAAAAATTGTTGTATGGATATAATGTAAGATAATGAAAACATTAATTTATTTACCCCCCCCCCCCCCCCCCCCACCCTTCACACAACAAAAAGGACTAAACAATCCAGCAAGACGGCAGACAGAACTAATTCGGACCGTCTACAGCCACCACTACATACGAATTCTGAAGAAATATGGTCGATTTCAATTCTAAAAAATAAATCAATTCTTTCCTACATTGAAATTTATACCGGCCTGAGAAAAAAATTCGCCCTGATGTACCTAGGCCTACGCTCATAAAAATATTTTTAGCTAACAAGCCCAAACAAGCAAATCAATCCAACTTGTACGGAGCCGAGACTACCCAGGCACAACTTATTCGAATCGTCTTCAGTCACCAATTAACCACACGAATTCTGAAGAAATATTCTCGATTTAAAATCTAAGAAAAAAACCAATTTTTGCCTATATTGAAAAAATTGTTTGATTCGTACCACTGACTTATAAAAATGGACTGAGCGTATTGTCATTTTCCTGTAGGAAGGAATGGCACAAGTTCATAGTTCTCTCTTTCGCCCTATGGCAGAGTTGGAGCTACCAACACAAAATATTGCATACTGGAACGTTTGCTTATGCCAGTGATGTTTTTATGTTGGCTACAGATGCAATCACCGCAGAAGGAATAAGGTAAAGATAGTGTTTACCATGCTCCCTCTCTCTTGCCCATAAGCAGGATTCAGCTAAGAATAACTTTTCAAAATTAAAGTTGGAATGAGTTTAATTCTTTATAAGCGATTAAAATATCACTTGGGTACAAGAAAATATATTTTCTTAAATAAATTCGATTTACGAGTGTAAAATTTCATCTGATTGGTTGAGTTTTACATGTTTTTTATGGAAACGTTTTAAAGGGCGCTCTAACGGTGATATACAGAAACACAATATTTTTTGTGCCACATGAAATAGCAAATCGCTCAGTCCATTGTTATAAGTCAGTGGTTCGTACCCATGATATATTTTGCCGAGATCAGTGAGTTATTGAGGTTTGCTATGAGCTCTTCCATACATAACTTTCTTAGTACTAGCATCGATACCTGGGAATTTCTTGTCTGTGAAACTAGCTTTTCTTCTTAATCACACTGTAACTCCTAAACGTTGATATGCTCCCCCCCCCCCTGCCATTCAATTTTTGGTTCGTCTAGGTGAGTACTGTCACCTCCCGCTCTATTGACCAGCTAGTGGGAAAAACCTTGTATACTTCTTTGTTGCTGTTTTTTACGCCGTACAATTTAGGTTGTAAAAGTTTTTCGCCTAGCGTTGATCGTTGTTGAAATATCAATCGAGAAAATTAAAAATTTAAAGACTGTAACTTGTTTTTAACTGTTTCCTTTTTTTCTCGTGATACATATCGAAAAACTGTTTATTATCAAACTTGTAGCCCATATTTACACCCGCAATGTCATTTTTTTTAGACAAAAATTATGGCTTTAGTGCGCCATAATGTGAGGGGGTCAGAAAGTAAAAAATTACGAGACTGTAGAGGAAACTATCAAATACAATGTAAATAAATAAAACAGCAAACTTATGAATTACACGCATGAAATTTATCAGCAAATATACGTTTTAGTGTTGCAGAAGATGAAAATAATGGAGGTCCGTTTTTAATATTTATTCATATGTGCTGATAACTGGTTCAAGGACATGATTTGTTCATGACCCACCCCATTCCTGAGGATACTTGTAAAACCCGAGCCACGTTTGCAACTTCTGATACTTACGCAATATATGCTGCGCTTTTCGTTGGTGTGAGTTGCCAGAAGTGGTGTTTGTAACTGTCTCCTTTTATTTGGTTCATCATTTCATTGACATTCGTCAAAATTCTACTTTAGTAAAGAGTAAATTTCCTCCATTCCCTCGTCTATTTGCTACCGTTATTCTCCTCGTCAGATAGTCAGTGGTACATACAAGAAATGCACTCCCGATGGTATCGAGCTCCGTTGGCGATGCGATCAGGTACCTGTTGAATATGCCCCACTATTGAAAGGGTAAATACCTCGACGCGTCAAACATGGTGCTGCACAATATTTTCTTTCATTAATTTTTCTTTTACCGAATGAATTTTTTCCCGGTTGTTTGTTGGCAAATTTATTTGATCGCAGGATGCTTTTGCACAAAACAAGCATTTGTTTTTTAAATCAAAAACAAAGCGTTTGGAGTCTTCCGATACATATTAATTTCGTCGAGAGACAAACGCCGCTATTCTTTCATTATCGTATTTTTTCTAGTACGCACTGTGAATTCTCACTGAATTGTAACATGCGTTGGTGCTCGTCATGCAGTGTTGGGCAAAGTGCAAACTATGATTAATGATTACGATTAGAATATGTAATATGTAATCATGATTACAGATTGATTATATTAATCAGAAAAGTAATCATTTTTGGCGATTGATCAATCGTAACCGTAATCATGATTACATGATTACATTTCTTGATTACAAATTTGCAAGAGCTTTGAAATTGTAGTTAAAAGAAAATAAACATTGTTGTATTTCTATTCCGAAATCGGTAGTGGCACAAAAAATAATGTTTGTAAACACTTATCTTGATTGGGATGGTAATTGAAAATCACTGTATTTTCCCCGCTCAACGACATTCTTATACGCCCCACAAAATCTAATCTTTTTCGCTATTTTTTTTACACACATAATCAAGATCCTCGGATTTAAGTTGATGATCAGATATGTGCGAGTCTACATACATACATAATTCACAGATTGTTTGTTTTCTTAGAACTAAGTTTTAAACTCACTTGAAAAGTTTGATTTGTAATAAAAGATTCCTAAGATTAGTCGATGTAATCATGATTAATGATTGATGGGTAATCAAGATTGATGTGTAATCATGATTTATTTAATCATAGTTATTAATCTGATTACAAATGTATGTAGTTGATTACGGTCAACACTGTCCTCATATCCTCTCACCGTTAAAAGAGTGTAAACAGCTCTCTTTTTGGCCACATAAATGTCTTTAATCAAAGGATTTTTTGTAAATAAATCAGTCACTCATTTTCCTAATGTTTACACACATGTACCCTCGCTCAAAAAGTTTCGAGACAACTGACTGGAATACTACTAAAAGGCGCATATATTCCGCCGCGAGTAATACAATATAAATATTAACAAGAAAAAAAGCTAGAATTGGTCTAAGACCAATTCTTATGATACCCTAGACGAATGCCCGTATTAAATTTCGTATAGTCACCGATCTATTCAAGTTTGATTTTGAAGTTGTTTGTCGCATATATTTCTAGAACGGTTTGCCGCACAGAAAAAATGATTATAACCAATTTTATAGGATTTCGTATTCTGCAGAAGTTTTTAGTACAATAAAAATGTCTTGGACTGATTGCTTTCAATGTATACGTAAAAAACCTAAATTTTTATATGGCAACACCAAGAAAGAGTTGCCCGATTTAGTCCATTTTTGACATTTTATTTGCTAATGTAGTAAAAACATCATGTATGTACGAAATTTCAGCTCTCTACGTCGACGCGTTCTCAGGCAGTGTCCAAATATATAGCGGACAACGAAAATTTTATATGGCAACCCAATGAAGGAGTTGCCCGATTTGTCTCATTTTCGAACTTAATTTTACTTTTTTTTTTCGAAATTCGTGTACAAAATGTCAGCTCTCTAAGTATACGCAGTTCTCGAGTTATCGTGCGCAAGGACGGACGGACGGACATGCAAAAATCAAAATAACTTTTAATATTATGAATGGTTGTCCAAACCATTTTGCTCTACCATCATTATTTCGAGGTGTTACAAACGGAATGACAAACTTAGTATACCCCTATAGATTTTATCTAGGGTATAAAAAGAGACATCCATTTATTCTCATCTTCTAAAACATAAAAACATGTGTTTTCTAACAAATTGCATGCCCTTTTGCTGTTTATTTATTTATATTGTGGTTTTCGCTACAGTCTCGAAATTACATTGCAGGTATTAATATGCTCTACAAGTTTGACAATGGATATTTTTTCGATATATATGACGAGACAGTAGAAAAGAGCAAAAAACAAGTTTCAGTCTCTTAAGTTTTTACTTTCTCGTCCGATATTTCAACAACCATCAACGGTGAACAACTTAATGACCTAAATTGTACGGGGTAAGAAAAGCAAGCATAGGAAAACTTGGTCGATAATTCTTAGTTAAGCTTTTCTAAGCCGCCTCTACACAATATCTAAACAGCGGCCTGCTCAGTTCACTTGCATTTTTAAAAGTCTATAATAACTGGACTATATTGATTATAACAGAGGATTGGGACCCCGAGGCTCCCCGAACGTAGGCCAAGTCAAGGCCCATTGTTCATGACTGGACTATATGAGACTAGTGTGATTCTCATATTAATTGTGTTAGCTTATCATTTGCACTTTTTCAATTCATTTCTAGAAAATAGTTTGTTAAAATCAAAGGTGAGAACATGCAGGTATTTTGCCTAATTCGATAGAAAAAAATATTGATTCTCTTATCGCCACTGTTTAGCATTTGTATATTAACATAAAAATAACAAACTTTAAGTGTATTTGTAAAATCTGTACCAACCTTCCATAAACTTCACGTTCGTTTGTTCTGAGAGAAGTTTTCTTACAAAAATATGGAAAAATCTGATTTATTGGTAGCCCAGGAAAATTTGCTAAAAAAACGGTAAATATTTACAATCCAATATAAACGATATAACTTATATACATTTGTTTATACAGAATCGTAAAAGAGGAGAAAATTGGACTCAAGAAATGAAAGATGCACTAGCATCAGTTTTGTAACTCCCCATGTTCGCATTATAGAATCCAAACTAAACTGTTCAACGGAAATAAAAAAAAATATAATGCTTGGAATGATATTGACAAGCAAATACAAGCTGTTGGATATAAATTTCCAATATCAAGATTAAAACTAGCTTGGAATCGAATAAAAGCAGATATGAAAAAGCAAACCGGAAATTTTAAAAAACGACAGTGGGTGGTGGGCTCCGCTCCCTGAAATTGATGACGTAATGTGGGAAGTTAAGGATTGATACACAAATTCGTAAGGACAGTGGACAATTCGATAGTGACACTGTTCTTGCTGTAAGTACTAAATTTAAAATAACGTTTTTCTACGATTAATTAGCACTTATTACAGAATACTACATCAATCTCAGAAAAAAGTTTTAATAAACGGACAGTAACCCAAACAACAACTGAAGAGATTGTAAGAAAAAGAATTAAACAAATTGAAGATGAAAGCGAAGATAATACGTAAATTAGGAAACACAAAATACTTGCAGCAAAAAAGGATCTGGAGTACTGGACAATGAAAACTGAGTTTGAAAGCCAACTATTATCGATGCAGTTGGAAAAGTTAATGGCAGAAAATGCCAACAACTAAAAACATATTATATATTTACTAATATTTTTTTCTTGTCGAAATAGATTTTTTCTTTATATTAAAAGTATTTAGAAATAAATTGTGGTCTATAAAAGTTGCTCGCGTTTCCTTGTGGATGGTTGTCGTCGATGAAATTTTCTTCCTCGGATGTCGTCGCCGGTAATGCAATTTGTTCATTGATTAAATCTAAAATAAATACTTATATCGTGAAATCATTTTATTCGACCTACTTTTCAAATCACCTCTATGGAAAAGGGAACTCCTATCCTTTGCTATATTGAATAATACTGCCAGGGCAACTATTGCATTTTTTGCAACTTCCAGATCAACTCTCACGAAATTGAATAAATATAAAAATTAATTTTTTATCTGTCCAAATAATCCTTCAACGGTTGATCTGGTTATACCTGTCTTGAGCTGGTGTTAAATTTGCTGACAGTCGAAAAGGAGTAAGTAAAATTTTTGAACTGGGATAAACACCATCGCCTAAGATGACCCCACCACGTAATAAACTACCTAAATTCTCAAGTTTTTCTTTAATAACTGATTCTCTTCATATACGAGCGTCATGGGCTGATCCTCTCCAACAGGCTACGATATCCATAATTTTATATTGAGCATCACAGATTACCTATCTTAAAGAAAGTTTAGATATGTTACAGGATGCAAGTAATTACCTGAACATTTATGGAATAAAAGCCAAGCCTTTCCTGCATCTGTAGTGACCGCCAAGTTCCCCCCCCCCCCAGCAGATAACTAGTGCTTGGTTAACTTATATACCTGTAACAATACATAAACTTAAATAGTCTGTATAGTATACGCAACCCTTAGCACACATTTTATAATACAGTATGATTTAATCTAACATATGAGATATCTTAAATATGACACCAATATTCGGTACTGGAAATATTTCTTCATTCAAATTTCACATATTCCTTTGCTATTAATGTTTAAATTAAGTGAAAACTTAATATGAAAATCAAATTAATTTATTTTGATGCCCTTCTCTATGCTGATTCATACTACACGCGTGTACTGAGCTTTCACTATACAGCGGCAACAGATACTAACACATCCAGAATTTGACTACGCCAAATTTGGCTTATCACACTTCCTGTACTCATTATATTCTAAGAGTCAAATCCTGCAAAAGTCACTCATTAATAGGTGACTGACTGTATTGCAAATATGGATCTAAACAACTACCCATTCGTACTCCTTTAAATTTTCATTAAGGGTAACAACTTTGACACAAAACCCTATTAATTCAAGATTCTTAATTTAATTCCAACGAGTACTTACGCCAATCGCTGGCTACTTGAACCCATAATTGCGATATAAATATTATTCATTGCAAATTGTATATATGTCTTATAAAAAGATATTTTCCCAGTATCATTTGCAATAGGAATTTGTCACGTCTGAAGACTTGCGACTATATATAATTTAAAATTTTTATCGTAAAATGACTTCGCATTTCCACAATATTTTTGTATGTTGTGCCTACCGCATATGGAATACATATAGAAATAGGATTTTTGTGTACAAAATCGACAAATGCTTCGAAAGGACCATTAGTCGGTAGTATGCGAGCAACGGATGCGACGCGACGTCCGGTTGTAATCAGCCTGCCTCCAATAATGCGGATCTTTGCCGTGGGTGATAGATATTCCCGCAAATCGTTTCAACTGTATGGAAAGTTTAGTTCTTAGAGAGGGTGGCTACTCCATAAATATGCCAATAGTCGCTAAAATGCAGGAAACTTGATGTGTTTCCAATAAAAGTGCAGACAAAATCCAATCCGCTGACCAACAGCAATTTGCTGACGGCCAACACCAACAGCCGTCCGACACTGGCGACTTAGTAGTGCAACTGGTTGTCTGGAAATATATATGCTTAGTTTGAGCGAAGGGGAAAAAGCCGGCCGTAAGAACCTTAGAACAAAAGTAACACTGGACTTAAGAAAAAGAAACGGTGTGGGAGAACGAGGTTTCCTCTCGAAAAATTGGAAAGTCGGGACGAAGTTTCGTGGATATAGAGGGACATGGAGATGGTGAAATGGATTAGAAATATCTTGTCTCAAGATCTATATGATATCGCTTTAGTCTAGGCAATAGCATCCGATTGACCTACGGAGAAAACCAAGAACACTAGGACAGTCCGTGCTGCTATCAGAATGGTTAAAAAAACGATGGAGGCAAAGAAAGCAACGCCTGGCGGCGTTCGACGATTCACTATAATGTCCCCCATGAAACCTGCATTGGTTTCTACTATCCGGGCAGTGATTTCAAAGAGATTCACTAGAACTCGCTTGGAGATTGTAGTTTGAGAGACAAGCGGTCGCAAATGGCAGGAAAAAGCCACCTGTAGCAAACCCTCTCCTGTAGCACTTAGCGGATTAAAGGATGCTGCTAAACATCCGACTGTGAGCGACAAGGTTCGCAGGTTTCAGAGTGTTGAAATGATAGACAATAGTTATCGGAATATTTCCGCGGTCAGCTGGATGTTGAATGAAGGCTCATGACCATTTTGGTGTAGGACTTATCGTGCAACGCTGCAGGCCTGATTCCACAGTACGATGCTTCGGGATGGTTCAGAGGCACCAAGGTCCTTAATTGTACGGAGCAGCGCTCACTGGAATTTCTGAATCCCATTGTTGCCCAGGTAGGGGAAGTGTAGAGCAATTTATGACTTCAGTTCAACTCAGGGTTGGAGATACCAGAAACTCCCAGTGCTAGGGTGATGATACCAGAGTTGGTTCTCCCACCGCAGGCCTTTTTACAGGTGCTTGCTACACGCAACCAGAAGATTCCTTGCATGCATTAGAAGGCTTTTAAGATGGAAGAACATCACACTCCTACTTATCGAGGAATCCCCACAACTGCTAGAGTAGGCCAATTTCAGGCTAGATTTCAGCTGGTGGTGAATGTGTACCGATGGTCGGCCAGCAGATAGTGGAAGATAAAGGACACAACGGTTATACCGAACCGGGATGTCAGGAATCGGAGTGAAAAAAAGACAAATTTATTTTCGACGTCTAATTATAGCTTTAATGAGTGGGAGGGCGCACGATTATCCCACCCCACTACTACCAACTGAGGTGCATAATCTCGTTAAGGAAGTGGAGACAAAGAAGCCCGACCTACTCTTATGATGCGACGCGAATGTCCGTCTTAAAGCATCTGGTCGCACCGCACCGCCATCAATGAACGAGCTGAGTCATCATTATGGAGTCCAATTTAAATATCTGTATTAGGGATAATACTTCCAGCGTTATCACGGTAAATATTGGAGGTATCAGAAGTGAAGCAGTGAATCGAATTGGGGGGCCCCCGAGGATTTTTAATATTAATGTGAGTACAATCAATTACACCTATTTATTGAGGAAATTAGGCTATTGAATAAAATCCACTTTTAAGTTTCATTATATTATCATGGCCTGCTGGAAAGTGAATATATTGCGGTCGTTTTTTCGCTATAGCTGCGACTGTTTTCCTAATAATGCGACTAAAGCTCTGCTACGAGATGCCGTGAACATCAGCTATAATGATATGAATGTATTATACAGTTTCAGTTTTAAAATCTATCATAACTATTTATACCGATATCTTTTTTTACTGCTCCCTTAGCAAAATATCTTATGGTAGCCATAACCATTATTTCCTGAGAAATAGGTACACCTCGAATTGTTTTAAAATTATATATTTCTTCTCGTATAAGGTCAACAATAAACTTTGCAGTGTCTTTATTAAAACTGCTCAAAATTTGATTGTCTGAACATTTAAAAAAATTTATTTTATACCTACCTATAAAAATTTTCAAATTCTTCGTTCGTATAGTACTCGAATAGACACAATTTTTACTTTAAGTGAATGAAAGCAATCTTCCAGTATTCTGAAATCAGTATAAATTTCCTCATCTGAAGTCATAGTTGATAACATTTGAAAAATTCATTACAACATTTCAGGTTAATATCAACTTGATGTCATTTTGTCTGTAACTAATTTTAGTATCAGCTTAGTTACAGAAACTTAATACAATCATAAGTAAGCTAATTTTTTAATTACAGCTTAGTTTAAAATTACTTATTTCATAAGTAAGGACCATTGCCTTTGCTTAACACCTTTTATCAGTAATAAATAATACTAAATTATTAATCTAAAGACAATTATTTCAATGAAACCATTTATTTATTTGTTCTGTTTACAGCTCTCTCAGTTAGTAGATACTTGGTATATGAAAAGGACAATTAATATGAGAAAATAAAATCATAATCAGCATGGTTAAAATTAATTGAAAACTATAATGAATATAACTGTACCGAGATTCAGCTAATTTGCGAGAGATTCACTTCAGTCACTTCTTTCACTCACTTTTGAAAATAAAATGATTCCTTTAAAAAAGTGAAGTGAGTATTTTCGAATATTAACTTCGAATGTCATTTTCACAGCTATTTGTCGATGTTATGTTTAAAAATGAACGCCGCTGCGAATTATTATAACGCTAAACACTATATGCGGATAATAAGGAGGAATATAAGAGATGATAATAATCCCTTCGATATTCCTGAGTCACGGTAAATAAAATTAATTAAAAAAAAGTGCTTCAATTATATACATAGGTTCCCCAACACATTTCAATCGATTTCATTGAGGAATTAACACCATATCTTACTGAAGCCACGAGAAGTGATGCTATTCCTTCCAGTATAAAAGTAACCTCTCTTAATCATGTGTATCCAGATTTATTAATGAAGTTGCAATGGCAATTAATAACAATTTGTCAGAGAAATATATCCGATTTCCTCAAACTCTTACAGAACAATTAATTGCGCAGCAAAAGTATTGCTGAAAAATTCATTTTGTGATCATCTAATAAATTGGAGTTATTGCAGATTTGGTCAACTTAACAGATCCGTAAACTTTCCGGGTATTATAGGCTGCGTCTATAGAGGTCATATACCATTGGTTGCACTTAGCAAAAATATAGTAAGAGCACATTTGAACAGAAAACATCAGACATCAAAAAATGTGCAGTTTGTGAAAAATTTTACATATTTATTATGCGTATTCGCATTTATTTGCTCTCTTACAGATTTGTGACGCAAGTTTAAGATTCGAAGGCATTTTTGCCATGTTTTCAGGTGCAACTCACGATGCATACATATGGAGTATTAGCCAAGCAAGAACATTTCTTGAATCTCAATTTTATATGGGTGAAAGGTCTACATATTTATTAGGTAAGCAACTTCAACTGCCTAAGTCTTCCATATTATAATGAATAAATTAAGGTGATTCCGGGTATAGTTTAGAGCCATGGCTTCTTACGCCTTTCCGAGTAAATGAAAATTCTACAGAAGTAGCATTGCACTTTAACCGATGTCACGCTAAAATACGGAATTGTATAGAAAGGGTAATTGGATTGCTAAAAGCTAGATGGAGGTAGTTGTGAATTAAAAAATAATTTAAATATATTTACTTATATTTATTGCTTTATTTAGATGCTGCAGCAAAGAAAAACCACTCAGGTATTCTCCAGAAAAAACCGGTAATATTATTAACGCTTGCGCTGTCTTGCACAATATTTTAATACAGAACAATGTTTCGATAACGGAACAGGAAAATATAATGACAGAACTTGAGGTACTGGAACATCGCCGAGACACTCCAGCCCTTTCTAGAACAACGGAAAGGATTACGAATGCAAGCATTTCACGCGCGGCGGGATCCATAAGACAATCGGTCGCAAGAAATTTATCAACTGAAAGATATTTTCCTTAATTTTTTAGTAAAGCTTAAAAAAAATCACAGTTCTTTTCTTTATAATCACTTAAAAATATAAAAATATAAAAAATTAAAAAAAAAAAAAACCATTATGTCGGCTAAAGATAGGAAGATCAAATGAATTAATCCAAATATTGCGGTTTTAAAATAGCGTTTAGTTCGTTTATTGCTGCTATTATATTTTTTTGTCCTTCTACTAACCGCTCAAGAAGATTATTTGTCCTACAATTTTCTTCAAATGCCAATTCAAAGTAATTTTTGCAATTCGCAAACATTCTTCCAGTAGGGATTGTTGACTTTCACCTTATTCCTCTTTGGTTTTGTACTTGTTGCAATTTACATGTTTCAGACAAGGAAATATTTTTATCAGCAGAATTCCCCGCATCTTCGTCCTCTCCTAAGGGTTCAAGTTCTTCGGCAATTACTTCAAATTCTGCCACCTACAATGATATTATCAGTTAAAAGTATAATACTAAAAAAATTCACTATTTTTATATTTTTGCCGAATCCGAGCTCCTTGGTTTTTTTATCTCCTTCAAAATAATCTACCCCACATATATTAAAAATCATCTTGTCGTCAGCTGAAAGTTCAAATTTGGGATCTACAGTACCTCCGCCAGTTCTGTTGCGTTCATTCGTTAATATACGGAACCTTTTACGCACGTTGAGCCTCATATGTATCCAACACTGCAGTAATGGTTATATGTCAGTAATACAAAGAAAAATGTAAATTTACCTTTTTCCACTGTGGAGCTGTTTTCGCTGTACGACAAGAATTTAATTTTGTTGCTATTTGTTCCCATATCTTATCCTTGCATTGGGCTCCTTGTGCACTGGCAAATCTTCCCTCTAAGACATAATAATGATGTCTCAGTTCTTCAATCAGAACTGATTTTGGGTGAAAAGACAACTTTCCAGCCTATAAATGGTGTGTTACAATTTTTTACAATTTATTAGTAGTAATTAATAATTATAACTGTGTTCTTTTGGATCCAAATGTGAAAGTAGAACTTGATAAATTTCGAGACAAATTTGACAAGTTTAATATATTCTTATAAAATCATGCACTGCGATTATTTTCTCTATACTTTAAAAAAAAAAAGTATTTCTATGCACCCTACAAATAAATTCAATTCGCAATGTCTTATGCTTTGTAGAACACCGTACGGAACCAAAAAAACACAGCTTAATTTACTTACCATTTCTAAAATCAAATCTCTGCTCGATATTTCACTCCCCATTCACCGCAAAATTGAAGGTGAGTGAAGTGAGTGAGTGAATTTCTTAGCAGAATCAAATTTGCAGAAAAGTGACTCACTTCACTCACTTTTTGCCAATATCGACGTAGCTGAATCTCGGTACTGGTATTACGATTAATTCATCGATGATTTGCCTTTCTGTAGATATCGTTGGTGATGTCACCATTTAAAGTTATGATCGGGATTCTCATCTATGTGCAATAATGCATTTAAGTTATCCATTTTAGAAACGAAACTGTTTACTACATACACTATTCATAGACTATTTCATTACTCCCAAAAGCAGCAGAAAGGAATTAAGGGTCTTAACGGGCCTATTTACTGGGCATTAACCACTGAGATTTAATCTGAAAAATATGGGTAAGGCAGGCAGATAACGAGACCTATCGCTTCTGTAGGGAAGACGACGAAACCGCTGTACACATTCTGTGTAACTTGAAGCTCTGTGCAGCACAAGGCTGAAAGATTAAGAAAATACATTCCGATTGCCAAAGATGATGCAAATATGTCCACCAAGAATGCCATAGGCTTTGTAGAGGACATAAAGGGGGATTGGTTTCCTGCCACTTAGGGGTAATTACCCAAAAAATCTTAAAGATCGCGGTGACTAAATGAGAGACGAGAACTTTGTCTGCATCCTTCCACCAAACAACAATAATAATAAATCTCATTACCCTCGATATTTCTAGGGCAGGCACACCACATCATCTTACACCCTATGGAAATCTTATCAGGGTTAATTTATAGTAAAATAATTTTCTTGCCAATGAAATTTGCATTTTACATTTCTTGCAATCAACAGCTTTGAAACTGTTCTGGTTGTGGTTTCTTTCGGTATGCGCTGTCTTCTCTGTAGAGTGTTTAGAAGTTACACTGCACTAGATTTGACTACCCAAATGCTTTTATCTTCTCTACGAAATAAGTAAAACTTGAAGATTTCTTTCAAAGCGACTTTTAGGTGTCTACTTTCCAGATTTTCATAGTTCTAACTCAAGATTTCACTTCTTTCAAAATCTGCAATCTGAAAGAATGGGCTCTGCGTTTTCTTAATATTTTATGTTTATCCAAACTGTTACGGTATTCTGATTGGATGATAATCAGTATACCAGCTAACAACAGAAAATCTCAAAAAACTCAAAGCTTTAAGAATTTAACTTGGATACCTGGAAAAATATTTCTTATCAAATCCTTTTTTCGAAAACTTCTATTATGCATATAAATCTAGAGGACGATAAGAAGAATGCCAAATCTTGGGCTCTTATTGTATACCGTAAAACAACCAGAGCATAAAAGAGAACCAGTGTCCGTGTTAACCATCTCAGTGAAATGGAAAACTGCAATTCACCTGATGTTGTGAAGGAGGTGGATACGTTTAATTATTCAACACATTGCTGCAAAGTTGTAAACCTGTAAATGTAGGTACCAATACTAGAAGGAAAAAAAAACCATATACTTCGAATGTAATTAATGCAAGACATGACCTTTCTCTTTGCCTTAGAACAGCATTTACTTACCACAAATTTCAGTGTCCGTAATCCCCTTTTCCTTTTATTCTCGGACCGAATATTTTATGTTCTTTGTATGAGCAGGCAGCATTGAGCCAAAAGCATTTGAGGGCAAACCATGAACATCCGATGTACTCTTAAATGAAGTTTACGGCTGGCATCTTCTGACCACAAATAAGATTGAATGGTGCAATATTACCGGGCTCCGGACCACGATTATGGCTGGCCCCAACAGAAATTCCTTCAGCTTTAGCACACAGCTGTGAGTGTCAGGACTTGTTTATTATTTTAGCCTTAAAATGTGACTCCTTGCCTGGGACTTTGGTTAACACCATCCAACACAAAACACGTACGGACAAAGGTTGGTACAGACAGCACTGAAATGCACATCTTGTTTTATTTGGAGTACGCGAGAGAGACACATGCTTTGGTGTGAACCGATATGAGGTCACGTTTTATAGTTAAACTACCTCGATCGGGTTAACTCACAAAATATAATGCAAATTCAGTGTACGGTCGGTTGTACGTAAACATTGATTTTATCCCTGAGGCTTTTTATAAAATTTTGTTTGAGATTAGAAGTGTTTTGGAAAAGAAATGAACAATTTTATAAGACGAGATATTGTCTGTTAAGGGAAATTGGTTTGCTCGTAAAATTAATTTAATACCCCTCTTTTATCCAGCATTAAAATATAAAACTGAATGTCATAAAACTTGAATACGACATAAAAATGTTACTTCAATTTTCACGACTTTAATAAACTCAAAAGTGCTGTAAAAAATTAAAACACTTGAGGCGTCCATTTCCAAAATTGACTTTTCCGATGCGGCATGCGCGAAAAATACTGTAATTTTTTTTTGCACAGAACTTCTCAGTAATGTGACTGTATCGAAATTTTTTCAAAGATTTCCAGAATATAATGAATTATATTTCTCAATCATTCCAACAAAAAATTTACTTATAGCTTAAATGATTGAAATTTTAATTAAAGATAAGGTTTGGAACTCAGTTATGAATAAGCTAAGCTTTGATCATGACAAGCTTGAGAATGTATGCTTTAGATGAGAAAAGTATAGATAAAGTATTTTTGAAAATCGTATGAAATAATGAGAAATTCCTATATGTTATTCTTTTTTTTCTTCTATATATATTATTAAGCCAAGCTCAGCGGATACCCTATGATGCACATCATGGCAGGAAGGAGATAGGGAAAGGAACTAGGGAATTTGAGGAGAGCGGCGGAGGTGCAGATGTATGTCACTCTTAAACTTTCGCAGATTGTAGATGATGGTAGACTGTTCCACATTATCACATTTCTGGATAAGAAAGCATCATGAAAATGTACTGTATGGTCGAAAGAAAGTATTTTGAAGGGTGAAAGGATGCTTGTGGTTTACAGAGAGACTATAGGCGTGCTGTAATAATTCTACAAGGGATTAGACTAGATATTTCATCGGAACATTGACCATGCATGTAGCGAGAAAGGAGAGCAAGGCATTCAACATTGTGGTGGTTCTGGAGCGAGTCGATATGACAAGTTATTACCAAATCGCCAATGAGCTTGAGGGCTCAGTTTTGGACAATATCCAATGCAGCTGTGCGACCAGCCCAGATATGGGAACTGTATTCCATTCTAGGTCTGATATAGGACTTGTAGAGGAGCGCCAGCAAAAGAAGCGGTAGTGGATAATTTATGAGCTTGTTTTAAAGAGATGAGACAGCTTGGACTTAGATGCATTGAATTCGACATGATTCGCTTTGCCCCCAGCGAGAATATTGGCAAGGTCGTTATTGAAAAATTTAATCATGCAACATTCTCTCTGGAGTCCGCAAGAGTATTAAAGGAGTAAGCGATATCAATAGTACTGTCATTGCCGAAACTATGGATGAGTTTGAAAGTAAGGGAAAGCAGATCATTGATGAAAATTAGAGATGGGGAGATAACATAGCACTGGGGCACACCGGCATTTATAGGGTGAGGTTCAGATGAAACGGCATTTAGTACAACTCATGTTAGGCGACCGGATAAGAAACTTTCAATCCATAATATAAGAAGAAGAGGGAGACCAAATGCTTTAAGCTTAGGTAAAAGGGCTGGATGCCGGACTCTATTAAAAGCTGTTGAAATATCTAGAGCAACAATTTTGGACTCACCAATATTGTGAAGACTACGGTTCCAACGTTCCGTAAGAAAAGTCAGCTAGTCTCCAGATGAGCGTCCAGCTCGGAGGCCATATCGGCTGATTAGTTGATTAGTTTCTAGATACGTCATTAATTTTGAGTTAATGATAGATTCAAAAACCTTTGATAGAATCGAAGTGAATGCTATTGGTCAATAATTAATATAAGTTTATAGGTAATTGATAGGATTAAAAAAATGTTAAAATATTTTCTTCTATTTGTTCTATTTTATAAAAACTAATGACAATTAAACAAAACAAAGTTCTACTGTAAAAATAAATTAAATAAATTGAAAAAAATTCCTCAAACTCTATTCTCTTCACCTTCATCTAAAAATAAAGTTTCCTCTTTAGCAAAAAGTTGGTTGGTGGAATTTTAATTTCCAAATTAAGTTTCTGTATAGGCATGTACTCATCGGAAAACTTTTGCTGCGCAACTCGCGTCCGAAATTGTAGAAGCAGCGCGTTGCTGCATCTTGCTAGCTCGCGCGCTAACAGACGCAATATGGTCGTGACTCGTTCGATGCGAATTTGAAGTGTATCCACCGAACATGCTGCATCTTAGTGCGCAAGTTAGTCAGCCTATACTTGGGAGCTCGATTCTAGGTCTGATATTGGGTGTGTTCAGCTCAGCTCAACGGTTGACACTAATCACAAAACATGTTGAGTATGCTGGAAGTCAACCGTTGAGTTTCATCTGAACGTTTTGCTGACTGTAATCTGTTGCTGTCAAGTTTGGCTATATTGTTTTGAGCCTTTTGTTAGTAAAATGTCATATTATATTTATTTGAAAGAAGATTTGACAGCGCTTACAAATTAAGCGTAAATAATCGCCGCTGCCTACTATACTCAACAGTTGAGAGTCAGCGGAAGGACAGCGATTCGACTGAACGCCACCGCTTAGTCAGCAACTCAACAGTTGAGCTGAGCAGAACACACCCATTGATATCGACAGTAGTAAACTATGTAGATGATCAAAAAATGAAAAGAAATTCCATGATAGCTGACCACAATCATCCACAGAAGTGAACGGACGACTATTTTGTGGATTATGCAGCATGTGCTCTGCTCGAACACAGCATCACTGGTGTTTAAAATAAAATGGTAGCTTTCAAGTTGCGTGTGCATTGCTTGTCAGTTTTGTTTTATTTCGTTCTTTCAATGGATACACTTAGGACGCAGAATTTTTTCTAAGCTTCCGGGAAGCTCAAGTGTTCCACTGAATTAGTGGCGTCCAGAGACGCCGACAAAATTTTTAATCTCTCGTAGCTCCGAAACGTAACGTCACCTAGAAAATTTCTTATTCAACTTTTTCTTCATCTCATAAGGTGAAATAACTTTAAGATACTTTGATCTGGAACACCCTATATACATTGACATATACGTTAACATAAATTAACCTTAGGTAGAAAATCTATCGATATTAAAGAAAATTCATGTGCTCTAAACACGGCGTAAAATTTACGTAACAAATAAAGCAAATGCCCCGTAGAGAAATATTTCGTAATATATACGTCGATACGTTGTTCTCTCAGGCCTAATCTCCAATGAACCTACCAACCAAGCAGCCATGGTCGTACCGACCAGTTTTGCATGAGGAAAATAAATGGCTGTGTAGTTGTTAACAAGGACCCCAAGTGTTGTTTGTTTATGTTAAACTATGGCAGGTTCAAACAAGAGATTTTAGGGCGTTTTAGTAATGTAATTGTTTCCTAGAACTTTCGTATGCAAAAGAGTATTTTATTGTTTTGATTGGTTTGTGTCTGTATTCGAAACATTGAAAATAACTAACTAAGGTATCGGTGTTCACGTAAAACCTTGCATAAAAACCATCTTTGAGAAATTTAAGTTAAAGTCGCAGAAAATCCTTGTAAGTATATGAATAAAGCCAGTAAGAGATAATAATATCTGGAATGAGTTGTTCAAGAGAAAAATAAAAATCAGTCTAGCGATATTTTGTGATAAATTAAGGGGTAAGTACAATTAGGATAATAGTTTTTTGTACTAAATAAATTTAGAAGTTTTAATCCTTAATTAAAAAAACTAAAAATAAAATTCGTTTTTATTGCACTAAAAAGCTATTCTTTAGGATGCTATGAATATGTTGTTTGTTTTTAGTCTAAAAAATTATAGAAACTGCTTGGGAGAGGGATCTTTTCAATCGGATAACTGATTCGGATTTTGATGTAGGTGAAAATGTGAAGATACAATATTATTTATATGATATAAAAAACAAAACAAATTAGTCAAGCAAATAGAATTGCAACTGAACATCTTGATGAATGCTTCAAGGAGATATTGCCGTTGAAAGTGATGAGTTAGAGCAAGTCGCTATTTCAACAACTTTGACTGTAGAATATACGGAAAAGTCGAAAATTTCAAATCGTGAATGAGAACTGAGGCTTTCCAAATTCCAAACCAATGTAATCGATTTGCAATCATCGACTTAAGAAAAACAGACTGATTGGCAACTTCCGAAAATATGTTTTGAGAAGTCTTTCCCGCCTTTTTTGTTGTTTTTAAATTTTGCAGGACAAACAAGTAAATATGTGCTGTAAAATAATGTAGCGTCATTTAAGACGACTAACGCTGCGTTTATATTTAGTTAGAATAGTGATATTAAAGTCGAAACAATAATAAATGCAATGCCACATGAACAAGTTTCGCAGCTACGGACGAATTTGCACTTCATTGATATACAAAAAATACCGAAAGATTGCAATGCTATATTTTTCAAAGTGGGTTCGATAATTAAAAGCTACCGCAATAGATATTGGCAACATGATGTCGAGGAAATCATATAAATTGATGAACAAATTTGATATCTTCCGAACGAAATTTATCAATCAAACAATATTGTAAGGGAAAACCTTACCCAAGGGGGTTGGGAAATTACGTTTTGGTAGGAAAAAGTGGATTATGTATGATTTCATTTTGTATCAAGGAAAAAACTGGTATTGCCGAAGATAAACAAAAAAGGGTTTGTTTGGATTTAGAGAGCCACTAAAAATTCTTGGGCATAAGATTTTTTCGGTAACTATTTCTCGACGTATTATTTTGCGTGATGATAACGAAGTGAAAACTAAAAGTCATGGTTTTTATGATGAAGTCAAAAGTCGTGACAGTAAAGTTTTGTTTTTGTTTTTAAATGCGTTTCGTGTTTGACCAATACTAATGTTGACAGCATTTTTTTTTAAATGCTATCAATAAACCAATAGCACAAGAAATATACAGATATCGACGGTAGTACTAAGAAAGTGATGTAAGATAAGAGCTCATAGCAAACATCAAAAACTCACTGATCTCGGTTAAATATATCATCGGTACAAACCCCAGCGGGAAAAATTTCAAGCGCTTCGAATGCGCTTCAAAGAAAAGCACATTCGAAGCGCTTGTATTGTAGAATACTGATATGCTTCCAAAAAAGTGCTCCTCTGGAAGCAGTCTGAAGCAATATCGTAGCAAATATTGAATGCGAACGTGATCATGCAAGTTTCTCGTGTTGGCGCCCTGCGAGCAGAGTTTCAGGAAGACATTTGCTTGGTGAAATTAAAGGTGTGAAAATATAAAATTATAAAGTGTATAAAAACTTGCGATTAAAGGTAAGTTACTATTTTTTTTATATCCTAGGATGAATTCTACTGTTTGTAATTCCATTTGTAACACATATTTGAATTTTTGTATGTCCGTTTGTCCGTCCGTCTGTCTGTGTGTCTATCTTCACGATAACGAGAAAATTGAAATTTTGCATATGACTTTTTTAATAGAATTGTAGATTTAAGTTTCGTTTTTCACTAGAACCTTTCTAGAATTTATGCGAAAACCACTTGGTCTTAGATAAATTCTAGCTTTTTTACTTGTTATTTTTAGGCTGATTGTTGACTTGAGGATTGGTCTTAGCTTTATATTTATCTCTTATCTCTCATATTCATATATTCATATTTACTACTTATTGAAGTCTATATGCTTACAATGAGGAGGAAATGTGGATAAACAGCTACGCCAGTATTCCGATGTAATGCGACTGCTGGAATTGACGAAAATCAAATCAATTAAATTTAATAACGAGGTAATCATTAATTTTTCTCAGAATAGATTAATCATAATTTGAAAGGGGAGTTTAAAGAAATTAAAAATTCTATCACTGAAATAAATATCGTACTTTGCCAACATAACGTAATTTTAGATCGGATTACCAACAAATTGTTTCCAGATTAACAATTTTCAATATTAAACATATTCTCAATTAAAAACATTGGCGAACTTGAAGAATTTGAAAGAGAAATTCCGAATATACCAGACGAAGCCATAGTGAGATAAATGAAATATTGTTAAATATATCCTCGTCAATATAAACGTTTCCATTACAGATTACATACATAAAGGAGTATATAGGACATCAACAGTTAAGTAAATGCCTCCACACATATTTTTCCGAGGAAGTGGTTTTAAAATTCAATTAGGATGGTCGTCATAACAAAGTCGAATATGTTTAATTTTATACTTTGAAATATTCCTTTATCTTTTTGCTGAAAATGTTTTATTTAATATTTTATATTGAATTAAAATGCTAAAGTTTAAACTAAGTATGTGGTTTTATTTCACTTCACACAATCATAATCGTCAAATCATAAATTTTCTGTAATTAAAAGAGAAACAATCGTAACTATTTGTGCCGACACTGTAGCAGATGCAATCGTGCAGAGCTTCCAATTTGCTTCACATAAAGTGATTTAACTTCGATTATAACGAAGCTAAAAGGAAGTGCTTGTTTCTGCGGACATGCAATGTTAAAATTTATATGAAACTGAAGCTAAATCAAAGCGATTTGTGCTTCCGCAGAAGCGGTTAAAAAGGACTTTTAAAGCGCTTTTTATCCCGCAGGGCAAATTTTTGCAATATGGGCAAAAATTAAATTTATTCTTAGAATTATATTGGACCACATTTCTTCAGAATTCGTGTGCCTGTGCATTTTGGTGGCTGAAGACGATTCGAATAAGTTGCGTCCGGGCAACCTCGGCTTCGTGGAAGTTGGACTGATTGGTTGCCCGGACTGTAAACATTAGCGCGGATTTTTGTCTCAGGCCGGTGTAAAGCAGGATTTACATAATGATGACATCACTGACTTATAACAATGGACTGAGCGTATTGTCATTTTCCTATAGGAAAGCATGGCACAAGTTTTATAGTTCTCTCTTTCGCCCTATGGCAGAGTTGGAGCTACCAACACAAAACATTGCATTCTGGAACGTTTGCTTATCCATTTAATGTTTTTATGTTGGCTACAGGTGCAATCACCGCAGAAGGAATAAGGTAAAGATAGTGTTTCCCATGTTCCGTCTCTCTTGCCCATAAGCAGGATTCAGTTACGAATAACTTTTGAAAATTAAAGTCGGAATGAGTTTAATTCCTTATAAGCGATTAAAATATCACTTGGGCACAAGAAAATATAATTTTTTAATTAAATTCGATTTACGGGTGTGAAATTTCATCTGATTGGTTGAGTTTTATATGTTTTTTATGTAATCATTTTAAGGGGTGCTGTAACGGTGATATACAGAAACACAATATTTTTTGTGCCACATGAAATAGCAAATCGCTCAGTCTATTGTTATAAGTCAGTGGATGACATCCAATTTTTACAGAAATTGTGAGGGAGATAGTGTATTGAAATATACCAATCTTCCTCCTAAGACCTTATGGAGGAATAATCGCAACCTGGATGTATTCGGTCAGGAATTATCTGAGCTAAATATTGATCCAGATGAGCTCAATAAATTTTTTGCATCAACCGCAGCTTCTTCATCCCAAGCACCTAGCGTCAGTCCCATCACAGAAGACTTCTCTGTTATTGGTTTTGCCTTTTACTGCGTTGATGAAGTTGAAGTGTTATCAGCATTATATGCAATTAAGTCAAATGCTGTTGGATCGGATGAGTTGCCACCTAGATTCCTTAAATTAATTGCTCCGGAAATATTACTAGTTCTTACGCATATATTTAATCACTGTCTCACAACTTCACAGTTTCCTGCCCGTTGGAAGCGGGCTCTTGTTGTTCCTATTCCAAAGAAGTCTTCCGCCTTACATATGGGAGACTTTCGTCCAATTAGTCTGCTTTGTTTTCTAGGTAAAATTCTTGAAAAGCTGATATATTTGCAAATTATGAATTATATAAACAGTAATTCTATGTTATCAACTTTTCAATCAGGGTTCCGTCCTTCTCATAGTTGTGAGACTGCATTATTGAAGGTAGCTTCTGATATACACGAGTCCCTTGATGAGGACTGTCTTACATTACTCGTCCTGCTGGACTTTAGCAAAGCTTTTGACTCCATAAACCATTCAAATTTAATAACAAAACTGTCAAGTCAATTCTTATTCTCTTCGTCTGCTATTAAGCTGATAAATAACTTTTTGCAAGGACGTAGTCAAATTGTTCGAATCAAGAATAACTATTCCAGGCCTGAGTTCCTTAGCTGCGGCGTACCCCAGGGATCCATACTGGGGCCTCTACTGTTCTGTTTATATATTAATGATCTTCCTGACGTAGTGTTGGATGCCTCTGTACATCTCTATGCGGATGACGTGCAAATTTATCTCAGCAGACCAATAGGATTAATGGAGGACTGTGTATGTCGACTTAATGACGATCTCCAACGTATTCATGAGTGGGTAGACATTACCAATACAACCAAATTACATAATAGTTTAGCACTTAATCCAACTAAATCAAACTGCCTAGCAATTTACAGAAATGGGCATTGACTCAAGTATGCTTCCTCCCATTCTATTAAACAGGGTAGCACTTCCTTATAGGATTCTGTCGTGAATTTGGGTGTTGAACTTAATTCGAAGTTCTCGTGTTGCAATCACATTAAAAGGACATTAGGGAAGATATATGGCTGTTTGAGACAACTTTGCTCAACTCTAGTATACTCTCGCTTAGTCTGCGTCAGCGGTTAGTTAAAACATTAGTTATTCCACATTTCACATTTGCCAGCATAATCTTTCCAGTTCTGGACTCAGTCTGCCGGAGAAAAATACTCGTAGCATTCAATGATGTGATTAGATATATTTACAAATTGCCCCTAGAAGTAGCCACATCTCATTGTATGCAAGCTCTCTTTTGGGTTGAAATTTAGAGACTCATTTCACTTTTCGCAGCCTGAAATTTCTGCACAAGCTTATTTATCTTAAACAACCAGTATACCTATTTGAGAAACTACAGTTCCTGCAATCGACCAGACATGTAAACCTTTTGATTCCTCGATGCAGGAGTCAATATGGTGAGCGCTCTTTCTTCGTTCAGTGTGCTCGGAGGTGGAATCAGCTTCCAAGCAATATTCAGCGCACGGCTTCCAACAGAAACTTCTGTAGGCTCATTAAACTTGGCAAACCTTTCTATTTAATAATGGTGACGCACATTTGGGGTCTTTGTGTTTTTTCTCTCTCTTGTACGCTATTTTTAGTTTTAGTCTATAGTCTCTACTATTATTTTCTTTCCTTTATTTTTATTACTTCCATTATCAAATCTTTTATGTTTTCTCTATTTTGCATTGCTTAGTTCGTAGTTGTATTGTAGTAACGATAAATTTAATTTAACCACTGCACTTTGTAAATTTTAAGATAGCATATGTATCTTTGTACCTAACCAAATAAATTATTATTAGTATTATTATTATTAAATTTAAATGCTGCGGAAGCAATCATCGCAATACCTCACACGTACAGTCCCCTCTACTTTTTATGGCAAATCTCTTAAATTGTCAAACTGTCTACTTGGAAATTGTCAAGTTTTTAATCGTTTTTTCGTAGATATTCAAAAAAGGATCATAAAAAGAAATATAATTTTACGATTTCTAAAATATTGCATGAAAGCACGAAGGAGTTCGAAGCAAAGATGAGATTACATATATCGAAAAAATTTCTCGCAAAATATCAGGTGGTACTGTAATTCAGTTCTGCAATCATCATTTTGTACGCTAACGAAATTTTTATTTAATATTTATTTCACATAATAAATATAAAGTTCACTCAAGTGCTCACATGAAAATAATTCTACTCCACTAAGATAATTCTGAAGATAATTCCAGCCCGGTTCGTGTTCACATGACGGATTATCTCAAAGGCGGAATAATTCTAGCAAATTATAAAGGAAAAGGACCACTGCAGTCAATCTGTGAACACACTATTCTCTGCTTGTGGACAGAAAACTACCTCAGAAATAACTTCAATATTTTCTATAAAGAAATATTTAATAACTTTCTATTTCGTAATATTTAATTACAAACTCAAACCTTACTTTTGTTTATTTCGACAAATAATTTTACCTTACAGATATGTATATGCCATAAATTATAGTAACAAAAAAGCAATATGGCAGTTCCAGTAGTCGAAATTGACAAATTAGGATTGCAAATAAGAATGTTTTAGTTTCAGTAACTATAAAAACTCCCTAGGCTTGAGGTCTTTTTATGGTTCCGGACACGCACACAGTGACAAATCGACGTCCGGAAAAAATTTCGGACGTGTTTGCTTCTCTCGTCACTCATAAATTTCCGTATACGATGTACTATCTCCCTCACAACTTCTGTAAAAATTGGATGTCATCATAATGTAAATTCTGCTTAAATTGTATTCAATGTAAGAAAGAATTCATTTATTTCTTAGAATTGAAATCGACCATATTTCTTCAAAAATCGTGTGCAATGTTGGTGGCTGTAGACGGTAAGCATTGTAAGCATTAATGCAAGATTTATTTCTTTTAATACGGGGATAAGGATATAAAATTATAAACTTTAGCGAAATTTATTATCATGGGTACAAGTCACACATTTAGGGAAATATCGCTTAAGCAGCTTTCGCTAGCTAATCGCTAATTGCCACAACCATATTAGATTTTGCATTTTTTGGTTTCCGTATTTAAGAAAATTGCAAATTTTAACAAAAATTGAACTCTGAACTGAAGATATTGTTTTGCACATCAGAAATGTTTTAAATAAATATTTATTGGGGTAAAAGTTTGTTGAAATTGCATTAAAATTGCAAGTAGGGAAAATGTACGGCACACCAATAGGAAGATTAGCAGGTAGTTAATGCAAAACGACGATAACATGCAAGTGCATAGTGAAATTTCAACTTACCCCAATAAATTCAGTTCGTGGAATGCAAAGAACGACAGTGTGTAATTGCAAGAATTCTCAGCGGTTTCGGCTTCCCTGCCTGACTAGTCGTGAAATATGAAAATAAATATCGGAATTCAGACTAAGCGCAAAAAATTTTACGGTATTTATAATGTAAGATATTGAAAACATTAATTTATTGACCCCCCGCCATTCACTGCAGAACCAACCCATTTCGCAAGACGGTAGACAGAATTTGTTCAGACCGTCTACAGCTACCAATAATGCACACGAATTCTGAAGAAATATGGTACCCTGAAAAAAAGAAATTTCTTCGCATTCTAGCTGGTAATTAGGTAAGGAGAACGGCGGAATCCGTTACCGATCGGACTTAACCCTACCGCGTAAGGTCCGATTTTGTTTTAAAAAAATCTAGTACTTCAGTTTGAAAACGGAAAAGAGAGAAGTACTAAAAAAGTGAGAATTGGGATCGATAGAGGAGTGCAAATAGGGTAATGGCCCGGGAGGGGGTGATCAAATTTTGTTCTAGTACAATATGGGAAATCTAGGACATTTTTGAATTAGTTTTTTTTTAAGAAGATTGAGTACCCATATACCTATGTACCGAGGTCAAATGGCAGAGTAATTATCGAAAAACTACTGAGCCTCCGCCTCTCCCCCCGTCGAAAAACGTAGTAAACTACTACACCCACGCTCTTATTATGTATCCTACAAAAACCATTCAATCCTATCGGCTGCCTAGTCTGGGAGCTTTTGGGATCCAACAGGAAATTTTTGTATGGAGAATATCGAGGCTATTTTAAAAAAGTTCGCCCCCCTTTGGCTCCGCCCCTATACCGCTGGGGACTTGATGAAGCTGGTAATTCAGGATAACACCGACTTTGATACGCCTCTTGGTTTCGGAGATATAAGCAAAAACATTTTAAACTTTAACCCCCCCCCCCCCCCCCCACCACCTACGGCCATAACAAGAGCAAGATCCTCGGGCAAAACGGACTTTAACAAAAGATGATGAAAATCCAGAGTTGTTGATTTCGGCTGACATGATCTCTTGAATTGCCTTTTAACTAACTTGTAAATGTTCTCTTGTATGTGGGTCAATAGTATGGTCAGATAGAAACTGAAGAAGTTTTCGCATTAGAAATGGCGAGCCATTGTTAGCAACAATTATCAAAATTTAGACCTACATTCGCTGGAAAATGAATGTACCATGCTGCCCTGGGATAGTATCATTTCATGTATTTCAATCGAAGATAAGGTGGACATTTTACAACAAATTGTACATCACCTTCATGATGGATGTGCCCCTATTCAAACACGACTTTTTAGAGACAGAGGTTGTCCATGGTTCTCGGCTGAAATCAAAAGACTTATAGCTGAGCGTGACTACTTATATTACAGATGTCATAGATTAAGATCTACTGATATCTACAACCAATATAAAATTGTACGTAATAGGGTCAATTTGAGGATACGTTCAGCTAAGAGAAAATATTATGAATCGAGATTAAATAATTCTTTACCTTTGAGAAAATTATGGGATATCCTGCGTAGGGCTGGTGCCTGTGGCAAAGACAAGTTCGATTCAAACATTGATCCCAATGTAATAAATATGCACTTCTCTAATATATGTATATTCCTCCTTTACCAGTGGTTCCCCACTTCAAGGCGCTGTGTCTGGTACTAGTGCTACTAATGATCTGCCTACTTTCTGTTTTATATGTGTTGAAGCTGAGGAAGTTACTGCTGCGGTCAGAGCTATTAAGTCAGAAGCAACCGGCCCTGATGGTATTCCTCCTAAATTTATAAAAATTCTTTTACCTTGGATACTCCGCCCTATAACTAATATTATCAACACTTCCATCACTACTTCTCAGTTCCCTTCTAGCTGGAAAATTGCAACGGTGGTACCGGTGGCTAAAACCAATAAAGCTTAAGACCCTGGTTACTTCCGGCCAATCAGCCTGTTATGCTTTCTAGCCAAAGTGCTGGAAAAGCTATTGACCTGGCAAATTGTTCAATATCTTGAGACCAATAATATTCTGAAGTCATGCCAATCTAGTTTCCGAAAATCGCATAGTTGTGAAACGGCTCTATTTAGTTTTCAACCGATATACGCAGCTCGTTAGATAAGGATGAGCTATGTGTCCTATCTCTACTTGATTTTTCTAAAGCGTTCGTCTCGGTAGGCTACTCTAAATTATTATCTAAGTTGTCCACTAACTTTCAATTTCATTCAACTGCAGTTTCCCTTATCGGCAGTTTTCTGTCTGGCAGGTTTCAGCGTGTAGGAATAGGGAACAGTTTTTCTGATGCCTTGCCTCTTACTCGGGGTGTGCCTCAAGGATCTATTTTGCGCCCTTTGCTTTTCAACATGTATATTAGTGATCTGATTGAGGATTGTAAAATTCACATATATGCTGATGATGTGCAGTTATATATTGGTCGTCCCATTGGTCTAATGGAGGATTGCATTGACCGTTTAAATTCTGACTTGACGAATGTATCGAGTTGGGCGACTAATAATAGTTTACACCTGAACCCCCAAAAATGCCAATGCATTCCATTTTTTCTACGACCGATTGAAGTTTCTGATTTACCGCCTATATTTCTGGATAACCAGGTATTAGATCTTACTGATCGTGTGCGAAATCTAGGGGTTTTTCTCAACTCCCGGATGAAATGTTGTGACCAGGTGAGTCATATTTTGGGAAAAGTTTATGGTTGTGTTCGACAGTTGTGGTTGTCTTCTATAATTTTACCTTTAAGCGTTCGTTCAATACTAGTTAAGTCCCTGCTTCTACCCTACCTTACAGCCAGCTGTCTAATATTCCCGCACTTGGATTCTGTATGCTCAATGAAATTAACTGTTGCATTCAATGACTGTACGAGGTTTGTGTTTGCCCTAAGAAGATTTGATCATGTTTCACCACATATCAGCCATCTGCTTGGTTGTCCCTTGATGGAATATTTAAGTCGTAGGCTTCTTGCATCCCTTCACATAATTATACACTCCAAAAAGCCTCGATACCTTTTTATCCATCTTGAATTTTTAAACTCTGACAGACATTTCAACTTATTGATACCGAGGGTTCAACATTCCATAAGGGACGACTCTTACTTTGTTCGAGCTATTCGGGCCTGGAATAATTTACCAACTGATGCTCAGCGTGTGGGCTCGACTGATAGGTTCTGGAGGTTGATGGTACAGAGTTACACTGCCACCACTTAAAATATTTCCGTTCTGAAGAGGGTGATCCTGGCAATGATCAGGTATATAGTTTCGGTAATTTTAGTTTGTTGTTTGTTAATATTATATCTTTTTGTATTATATAAATCTTTAGTTTTATTTTTTTTACTTATGTCTTATTTTATATTTCACATATGCATTTTACATCTTATTTAAAGTATTTAATTTAAGTTTTTAGTAAGCTATTTAGTCCAACGTTCTTTGTATTAAAAAGATGTGTAATCTTTTTGTACGTTAAGCCTTTAATAAATCTAAATCTAAATCTAAGTCAAGCAGTATATCAAAATAACGGTTTAGCTTGGCCCTTGTATCAATACCTACATACCTGGATATAATTGTAATATTGGAAATGAAAAAACTCTATTTAATCTTCGAAATGTTTCATCAATCACGTTAGTTGAAATCAGTTTTTTGAATCCACTAAAAATGGACCTATATTATAAATATACGCTACTAAACTGAAAGTATACAGGTTTAGCGCATTTTGTGCAACATTCTCGCGTGGGTCGCCACTTACCCTCCTCTTTGCAAATCCAACATTTGACCTTTACCTTTTGTCTGTCTATTTGATCCTGCTGCTCGTTTGCTTGAGGTGAGTATAAATGAGACTGGCATTGGATTTCCCGCCATGCATTTGATAGCTGATCTGGTTCCCAAACTTCTCATAAAGTATGCGAATTTGCTGCTCTGATATATAGAGTTGGTATGCTGAGGGCTCCATCAAGATCTTGCAGAGTTGTGCGTTTTTTATTTGTTTTTTAACCTACAATCAAATCAGTCATTTTGCTACCCTTGACAGTCAATGGAAAAAGTAACGACGGTTTCAAGTTTGAAAACTTACACTTAATACAAACACATAAACAAATTCACCCTGAAATGCTTAAAGAACTGAATTCTGACCAGCAATAATTATCCTTCCTACAAGTTATTTAAGGCATAGGCAGAATACTCACCTTTCGGAAGTAAGTAAGTAAATTACCAAGAATTGTGTGACTACATTTTCTTCTTATATACAAAGCAAAAACTTAGACTGTTCTATAAAATTATATTATTATATATTAGGATAAATATGAGCACAGAAATTAAGCCAAGTTATTACGCATGAATTACAATGAGGGTACATTTTCGTGCTGGACCGATTACAACATTTTGAAGATAAATCCAAGTATAATGATATGTCTAACTTCAGTGTAATGTGATGGTTTTTAAAATTTTCCTAGTCTCAAATCTTGTCTGCAAGCCAGAAATGAAGCTATATCTGTATCCTTTTTTATTTTTCGTATTTGCATAAGCATTTAAGTATAATTAGTATTTAAGCTTAATTAAAGAAAAAACGTTAATGGAACAAATGTTTCTTTCCAAGTTGTGCTGATGAAAAAACCCACCAAAATGAAAATTCCTTTGCATATCGTATTTTTCGAAAGAAGAAATATTTGAAAAAAAAAGAAATGAAAAACATTACAACGTCCGTTCAACTCTTTTAATTTTGATATTATCACCAGAGAGTATGTTTGTTTTTAGCCAATCAAAAGCTCTTGTAATCCAGCAAAAGACTTTTCTAACGATTCGCAAAGTTTCTTTTGTTAAAATTCCTTTATGGTATTAAGTTGCCAGAGTCCTTCAAAAATTCTATTACGGGGGCATGTAACCAGTTGCCTCTGTGATGCAACTCAGCGAGGGTAAATCCCTGTTCTTTTTTGTTCGTTTTTTTTTTAATATGAAGAGATAGCGTCCAAGAGAAAGGCACTTGTTTAGATACGGATGGACCCGGATTGTCCTCGTACAGAATTTAATATTCCAGACATGTTTGCAGATAGGAGTTTATTCAAATTTATTATTCATAAATACATCCTCGGAAAATGAGGGCTGAAATGAGTGGAACCTCTTACCCTCAGCCTGAAGAGAAAGCCTTTTATCTGATAGTCCTTTTGAGACGTGGATCATGAAATTTTACTTTTCACCCCTATTCTACCCGCAGTTGTTCTTCACTACAGTGATGGTAAGGAACAACAAAAACACTCTTTCACAATATGTACTCGTATATTGTACGTACATATGTACATACATATATATATTTCCTGAAAAAGAATGCTCGCCGATTTTATAGAAAATATTAAGTAATTACTTTGTCATGTCCATTTGGATGGTATTTACTAAACAAAATCCTAAGTAATTTGTTTTATTTGTAGTGCACACAGGCTGACGTATAATCAAACAATTAAACTAAAATTTATTCAACTAACGATTTTGAGAACCAATTATACTTGGCGGAGGGGTATCGCTTTTTGATCCTATAATTTACAGCACAATTGAAGGAGATGCTTAATTTTAATATGAATTCATACATTATGCATAAAGGTGATGGAATATGAAATTTGAGAGTTTTATTTTTTTTTTGCCTCCTGATGACATTTTGATGTTTTCAAATCATACCTCCATGCTAGACTTACCTGTTTTTATAACTAATATTTTAAATGAACTTATAAGCTTCATGCTTCTCATAAGAAAGTACAGAAATATAGAAATAAAGAAACAAAAATATGAATAATAGTATTTTCTCAAAAAATAAATTTATTTTCTATAGAGAGCTTCTAGCTCTTCTTTTTATTTTGGAATCATAAGTCTGAGCTAGCTATGAATCATAAATTTCCGTTATCTTTCTGCTTAATATTTTGGCGGAAGAAATTCTGTGAAATTTCGTCCGTTAGAATAATATTTTTCGATTTTTAATGCACCAAAAGTGTAAACTAAAGAATCACATCTCAATCTAATTTTTCTCGTCTTCTCATTACAATTGCATCGACAACGTCATTACCAATATTGTACAGCGCGAAAAGTCTACATATTACCGTTAGTCCGGAAAGAAAATGACACAACTCGAACATGTAAATTTTCAGGAGAAGCATTAAATAATCAAATTTGTTAAAAACTTGTGCTGATATGAGATACAATTTTCTGATGGTGAAAACCGTACCAACTTCCAAAACTTAAACTTTCTTGTCTTGTTTTGTTTTTTGACAATTTTCTTATGAAAATGATTATATTAAAAAACATATAAGCTACTTATACTGGACTTTATAACATAACCCAGAATGTATTAGTTATTCATATTTCAGGAAAAATTTATAAAGATTAATATAAAATGGCAAAAATATTAGTAGTTTAATGCAAGTACTGCAATGAGTTTTAAATAGGGAGAGTAAACAATATTTTTCTTCGCAGGTAATCAATTTGATTTGAAAGCCCATTTCAAAAGTGGACTTTTTGAGTATTTTTGTGAATTTAATATCGGCTTCTTATTTCATAATATTAACGTTGTCGGGAAATATTTCTTCTGTTTCATAAAGCTTACTAATTTTATTAGCACATTACATCCGACAAATTTACAGCACAGGAACAAATTTTTTCGTATCTCAGTTAATAAAAATAAATGAGCTCTACTATATTCTTCGAGTTGTGGTCAATTATAAACAACTTGAGTGTTATCCTTCTTAACTAGATCCACTTAGAAACAGAATAAATTCTGAGCGGTACAGTTTCAGATTAAAATATAGCATCCAGTTCCGATCTGGTGTCATCAGTGGCGGATCCAGGGGGTGGAGTATACGCCCCCCCACTAAAAAATTAAAGTGAAAACTATTTAATTAATTGAGTTGTTTGAAAAAATATATATTTTATTTTATTTATACAAAATATTTAAAAACTTAAAAAAAGAAACAGCTTAAATATTTCAATGGATGTTATTATATGCATGTAATTTATGTGTATAAGATTTTCTCAGAATTTGAGTTTGGGATCCCGACTTTGCATCACGCATAGAAGACATCACGCTTCAAGCTCAAGCATATCTCGAATCACTCCTACCGACAATTGCAGCAGCTGTATTTATATTAAAGAAAATCAAGGCTAGGGATCTTGTGAATTGCACAGCTTCATCCAATGCCTTATTAAAGGGCATAGATAACAGGTTTGGACATCTTCTGGACGATGAGCAATGGCAATTTGTTGCGGCTTTTCACCAGTGATCTCCAGTATTTTGATTCTCCCGTAATTTTAATTTGATTCCGAAATATTTATTATAACAAACTAAGATTTATGTACTGTTTTCTTATTTATTTTCCATGTCCTACCTAAACTTCTCCAACCAAAACAGTTTTTTATAAGCAAGGGTATTATTCCCTAGGCTCAGGACGCACTAGAATGATCGTTGATCCAATAACGTAATTAATGGAATGATCATTGCTTGGTAAAGCAAGCACACGATATCTTGACGATAATTAAATTTGACAGATAACAATTCTCAATTTTGTAAATTAAAAACTGTGAATTGTAAAGTAATTTGTGAAAAATTGAATTGAGCCTTGTTTTTCAATAATTCGCTTTGGAAAATATTCAAAATTTCACAAATTATATCTGGCAGTGATGGCTTGCAAATCAACTGAATTTTCCAATAACTTGCAGTTCCTCACCGCTGAAAGCGCACTTATCGACAAAAGGAAGGACAAGTAATGCATAATTGCAAACGAATGAGCTTGTGGACACGTAATTGGTGCAATAACGAAAAGAATGATCTTTGCGCCAATGGTGCAATAACACACGAGCTTTTCAATGGTCATTGCTCGGCCAATGATCGTTGATATTATCCGTGTGTCTCGGGTATACCTTTAATATACTTGCTCATTTCACTAGTCTAATACTATAAAGATTACAATTACTATTAGCAGTTAACAATTAACGATTAATGTTAACTTCCGTTAACTTATCCGTAAAGTAACGTTTAATGAAATTAACTTCTTTAGTAGCGGATTAACGGTTAACGAAGTTAATGCTTCCATTAACGGTGCCCAGCACAGTGCTGGGCATTATTCGAATAAATTTTCAATCAAATAACGATTTTTTTAAAACATCAAATAAAAAATTATTCGGATAAATTTTTATTTGAGTATCAATTTATTTTGAGTTATTCGCAAATAATCATTTGTTATTTGGTGCAAATTATTTGAGTTTCAAATAATTATTCGTTATTCGATCGTGAGTTATTTGAAAATCAAATAATTTCATTACTTGATGAATTATTTGTGATTTCTTATTATTGTGATGGTCATTATTTGAATTTCAAACAATTATTTGTCATTCGATTATGGATATATGTTTTGTGGTGTCCATTAGTTCTAATTTCAAATAATTAAGTCTTGCTACACACATTTGTTTTCGCAAGGTGTTTCGTTACTTAATTTAATTTAAGGTTTAAGAGGAATTTAATAATTTTGTTCAATTAAGTATTTGTGAAGCGTTGGAAGTAAATTAATTGGGTTTCATTACTCAGAATAATCAGAGTCAATTAAATAAAAAACAAGTGAGTTTGTGCTTAAGACAATACGATTGAAGTGAAAACTTTACTTCAAGCCAGAGTAAGAAAGTATGCCTACTAATTATTTAATAGTTGCGTTGTGACGTTACGACATCACAACCCATATGAAGAATTCAGAAAAATTATTTGGTAACAGTGTTGGCAAATTACAATAGATAACATTATAGTAAAAAATATCAATATTTTTGAAAATTTATGATGATCTGGTAGCTAAAAGTCAGAAATGCAATACTTTCCGCAAGCAATCAGGTAAGCAATTACAACAACTAATTTATTTTGAAGTGTTAATGTTTTGTTCATGATCGCTGAAAATTAATATAAAATATCTTTAACATTCGTCTGATGCCTTGACGCCCAAGATGACCGACCGTGGTTGATTTGAATTGGAAATTTTTCGTGTTTTTTAGAAACAAGCAAATAATGTCATATACTTTCATCTTTTGCATGAGTAGGGGAAAAGAACTTAGTTATGCATTACTGTAGTGCGATTGAGACAACGAGTTAAAAACAAAAATTGAGAGAACGTAGGATTACCCAAACGACAAAACCTTCTTGAACTTCTCCAAAATGCTTTCAAACTATTCATAATAATGTATAATTTTTCTAAGAAAATGATAAATTTCGCTTTGGTGCTGAAAGGAGATCTAAAGTTCCTTTCAAATAAAATTCTCATTTTTCCCGAAAATATCAGAGAATCCAGCATGAGTTCTCCCACTTAATCTCTTCAGAGCAAAACGAATGTAAACAGAAGCACGTGCTGTTCAAATATCATATGATTACAGTAACAACATGCGACCAAACTCTATCAATATTTCAGGAAAACCGGTTTTCACAAGAGCGCGGGTACATTTTACGAGAGTAAAACCTGAAAACTCCACCCCTTCTCATTTTGTTATTAGGTTATCTTTGCTTGGGTTAGAGATTTGTCGTGAAATGCACTCACACAACACATTCATAGCCTTTTATTTGCATATGAATCTGAAGGCTGCAGCAAGAATACCCTAAATACCCTAAATACTCCTAAATATGAACTGAAATCTATGTCTACTCAAGGGTCATTAGGATATAAGCGTAAAATAACTGAATGACAAATAATTATTTGGAATTCAAATAATGACCATCACAATAATAAGAAATCACAAATAATTCATCAAATAATGAAATTATTTGATTATCAAATAACGGACGATCGAATAAAAAATAATTATTCGGAACTCAAATAATTTGCACCAAATAACAAATAATTATTTGCGAATAATTCACCAAATAACGAATAATTATTTGATTTTCAAATAACACACGATCGAATAACGAATAATTATTTGAAACTCAAATAATTTGCACCAAATAACAAATAATTATTTGCGAATAATTCACCAAATAACGAATAATTTTGTAATCAAATAAATTTTTATTCGATTTTTCATTTTATTCGGTTTTTAATCTTTTATTTTTATTCAAATAAAAAATGCCCTTCTCTGGCCCAGCACTGTCCAAAACCCTCGAGATACACTTCCCAAGCCACGAAACAGACTCCCTCAATACCAGTTCAGAGCCCTAACTTAGTCCTAACTCCTAATATTCTAAAACATTTGCAGCGTTCTTATGTAAATCCACTGAAATGTTCATATAATATGGACTGACTACATCCATAGAAATACACTGCAGAAAGTGGGCTCACTTATATATAGCGTTTTCTTTTGGTCTAAGCATCAAGTAGCAGCTGAGAAATAGCTGTAAACAACAAACAAATAAGTGGATTCGACGAAATAAATGTGTTTAAATTAATTACTTAGGCTAATTAATGATAAAAAGTGTTTTACCAAAGGCAATATATTCATAGATACTCAACAGAAATTCGAAAGGTTTCATTAAAATCAATTTTCAACTTTCTGCCATTGGTTTTTTTAATGCTGCCACCGACGTAAGGACTATTTTTGTCACAACAAATAGTACCCGCATGAAATAGCATATCGAGCAGTCCTTATATATGCCAGTGTGTAAAACTGTGAAAAGTTTGGTTAGAATGACTCCTGCAGTTTACACCATAAACTACTATAGTATTAAAAGTAAAAAAATTATATTAAACAAGTGAAAAAGCTGGAATTGGTCTAAGACCAATTCTTATGATACCCTAGATGAATGCACGTATGAAATTTCGTATGGTTACCGATTTGAGCAATTTTGATTTTTTGCATTGGTTTCTCGCATATATTTCGAGAAAGGCTCGTCGGACAGAAAAAATGATTATAAACAATTTAATAGGATTTCTTATTCTAAAAAAGTTTTTGGTACAATCAAAATGTCTAGGACTGAACGTTTTCTAAGTATATTAAAAAACCTAAATTAACATATGGCAATACCAAGAAGGGGTTGCCCTATTTAGTTCATATATGAAATTTCATTTGCTATTAGTATGAAAACCCAGTGAACCAAATTTCAGCTTTCTATGTCAACGTGTTCTCAGGTAGTGTCCAAATATATCGTGGAAAACGAAATTTTTGTATGGCAACTCCACGAAGGAGTTGCCCGATTTGTCTCATTTTCGAACTTAATTTTACTTTTTTTTTTTAGTGTCCGCGTACAAAATTTCAGCTTTGTAAGTGAACGCGTTCTCCAGTTATCGTGCGCACGGACGGACGGACAGACGGACATCCAAAAATCAAAATAACTTTTAATTTTATGCGGGGGTGTCCAATCCATTTTGCTCTACCATCATTATTTCTGTGCATTACAAACGGAATGGCAAACTTAGTATACCCTATAGATTTCATCTAGGGTATAAAAATGACACATCATCCACACCGCTTAATGCGGAAACCTTCCTAGTATACCTCACAGTAAGGATTGCGGTGCTAGACAAGTGGAAGTGGTGTCCCATGAATAACGTTTTTTTTTGCTAAATTTAAGTGCAGTTAGATGACCCCCCCCCCCCCTTCTTTCAATGGTATATCCACCCGGGCTGTCGGTTCAGGCGTTTTCTTTTCAAAACGATAACAACTCTTTGAATTTACCGTTCGTGCTATACGAAACAATTTAAGTAATCCCTCGGTTTACACGACCTCGATTTACCCAATCTCATCAGTGAAATTACCTCGACGTGAAAATTTGGAGTTATAAAAACGTGCTGATCACTAATAATTATCACCATGAAGAATAGATGTGTTTTGGCCCTTAGTACTGATTTTTATAAGGAATAAGCACGTGTTTATCATAAGTATTATTCATTTTATAGAGATTTACTCTTACGAGTGAATATAACGTTTGATTGTCACCTTATGACGTCGAAGTTTAAACATGAGGTAAAAGTTTTAGTGGTTATCACGAAACTTGCATTGAGCTTTAATGACAAAACTAATCTATCACTACTCTAAGGTTTAAATACTAGTTGGGATCGTGTGTCGCGGGACTAAGTACGTACGCAAGTTCTTAAGTGAATAAGGGTTAAATAAAGGGTTAAATAGAAGAAGGTTCTCGAACAAACCCCAATACAGCTTATAAAACTTCTTTTATTTCAAACAATAAGAAAGCTCTGCTTCAACGAGAAAAGTTAGCTTTCTATTCGGAATATCTCTTATAGCTATTTTTAGTATTTTGTAGATCTCAACCAACTACGGTGAAAATTCATGATCACTTGATTTCGTATTTCAGCCATTCCATACGAAACTGATCACGATGACCGACCATCTTAGATTTGGATCAAACTTTCAGAGTTTGTACGGAATACGTATATTTTTGATTCCCCTATCAACCCCCCGCCTCCCCCATCCACCCATCGCAATATTAAATCATTAATATTATATCCTGAGAACGGGGGGCAACCGATATTTCTAATTCAAATGGCAAAACACCATATGATTATTTCAAAGAATTCATTAATGATGCAATAATTGTGAAAATATGCCACGCAACGATCAAATATTGTTTGCAAATATCAGCAACTGAACTCAAGGTTACAACCCCTGAAATTCGGAGGAATTTTGGTATATTATTATACTTTAGAATTTTGAAAATTCCACAAATACGTATGGCTTGGTCATCTGCGTTACACATTGCTATCATTGCAAATGTGATGAATAGAAACAGGTTCGAAAAAATAAAAGAATACTTACATATCAATAACAACAGTAGGTACTCAATTGCCAAAAGATGACCCCAAGTATGACAACCTTCATAAAGTTCGTCCATTACTGCAAACTCTGAAAACATATTTTAATAAGGTTCCCGAAAAATTCCATTCTGTTGATGAATAAATTATCCCTTTCAAATCAATTTTTCAACTTTAATATTTGAGCATATAAATATTTCATTTATTCTATAAATCGTTCATTATTAAAACAATATATTCCGAACAAACCTTACAAGTGGGGTTTCAAAGTCTTTACACGTGCGGGAGCTATACTAGGAGCTACACTGTAAAAGGACTTGGATTAGGAATCTCATCAGATATTGTCCTCCATTTAACTGCAACACTTCAAAAGTATCAAAATTTTAAACTTTATTTCGACAACTGGGTTTCTTCAATACACTTAGCTGTAGCTTTGAAACAATGCGGATTATTTTGCATCTGAACAATTAGACCAAACAGACTTGGCCCTTGTCCGATACAAACTGACGAAAATTTAAAATCACTTAGGCATGGATCTCATTAGTAAAGTGGTTTGACAACAGAAGTGTTCAATTTATTTCTACATACCTATGCAGCTTTAGAGCCAATTGACACTTGCCGACGTTGGAGATATGAACAGAATCACTTTATTCAAATCAATCGTCCTTCCATTACAACAAATTTATTAATGGTGTTGATTTGGTTGATATGCTCATCAAACTAGCACACTGGTTAACATATGGAGAGGAAGAAATAGGTGTGCTTCTTGTAAGTCAGTATTGCCAAAAACTTTGTGTTCTAAATGTAAATTACAATTGAGTTGTAATGCAGAAAGGAATTGTTTTTTATAATTTCATACTTAACTTTTATTTAAATTTGTTTTGTATGAAATTATCATTATTACATTAAAATAGAATACACAGTTTCACAAAAATCAGTAAATTGTAAATTACTAGATATCCTGCTTTAACCCTTTCTTTGGTGAGTTATTTTTTTAGCAAACACGTACCAGGAGTGAATTATTTTCGAGTTTTCGTAAAGATTTCGCAAATTGAAAATAACTTTTAAGTCCATTCACCGGTTTTAATAAAAATTAAAAATAGATTTCTAACAATATTTCACAACTACCTAATAACCAAAATATTATTTTTTCTGCAGGCGTTGTTACCTACAAACATCATCGATAGAATTATGTAAAAAAATAACAAAAAAGCCGCCCAAAATTCACTGAACAATGGTAGGACGTACAAGTACGGCGATACCGCTGAAAGGGTTAATCGCCCATAGATGCATACATGAAACAACCCCTTTGGCTTGAACTTCTACCAGCAGTCTTATGAAGCTTGTTACACATGTTTCTTAGCTCAATATAGAAATATTACATTTATTCGTATTTTTTTATATTCAGAAATAATTGGAGCATTAATGGGTTAATTTTAAGGGCGAATGCGCTAATTGCGCTTATACATATTTTTTGTATACATATTTCCTGTATAAATTCCTTGCATCCTCTTTTTTATGAAATCTTGCAAATTCTAGAAAAGAAAAGCAAATTTTATCTGTCATATATGATTAGTGGTTCGATATTTAACATAGAATCAAACATTCGTAGAAAACTTTGACTTGTTTTCCTTGTGTTCTATATTTACCTCTTATAAAAAAGTCTTTTTTGAAGACACGTAGAGGATGGTTTGTCGTCATTTACTCGTGCCTGCAGATATCGGTACATAACCGGATATAGCTTCATCAATAATTCCCGATACAGGCATCGTGGATTCATATCAAAGCAAAATAGCTCAGATTTAAAAAATAATAGTATCCTTTTTTCACAGAACTAATATTATTTACTATTGAGGAGCTCTAGAACTTTTTTATTTGATCTTGAAGTTATAAACCATATCTATGTATACCCAGAAAATACGACGGTGTTCGACTTTATTTTAGAGATATGAATTTTTAAGGTCACCCTATACCCGAAGGAATGCTGTATGGGAGCACTGCATTTAGGGGAGTGCTGTAGTTTTCTTCTAATGGCGACCACTGACATTTCTCTACTTACTATATATTTTTATACTTTCATTATAATTATTCTTGTATACATAAACCTGTTAGCATGGCTAATTAAAAAACACGTCAAAGCTATGAAGTTTATCATTCCCACTATTATCAATAAAATTTCCCAGTCTCATTTTTTTTAATAAAGTCAAAAGCATTATTGATATGACTATCCTTTGTTTAAGTTGTATTTGAAAAACTCTACCATCACAATGTGTACACGATGTTCTATTGGTTCAGGAATGCTCAGGACTACCAAACAGAACTTGGTCCGTATAATGGTGAAAGTACACACTTTTCTGTTATGGTATATTCATAAAAACCTTGCAAAAAAAACGTACAGCAAAAACCACAAAAAAAAAAAAACTCTGAACGGGATTCGTAAAGAATAACGAGCTTTTGCAAATTACTTTGTACATCATGCAGTCCTTTTTGATTTCCCGTTTCCATATTATAAATAAAAATTGAAATAGAGAACGAGTGATTTGAGTAGAAACTCCACCACGTGAGGATATCTAAATCCGTTGTGGAATTCATTGCCATAAATTCCATGTCAACGAATATGTTGCCGACAAAAAAAGAAAAACAACTCCACATGTCAAGAGTGTTTCGGATGAATTGAGGCAGAAATGTGCACGTTCATGAGGATAACAGAGTTTACGCAAAATATTTCATCCCGGCTTTATGTTTATATATTAAAAATTCTATTATATGATCTGTTAGGGTACGACCCGCCAAAGGGGTTCCTGTATCATACACGAAGAGCGTTTGAATTAACCCCTACTGCCATTGAGTGCGTCAGGAATATCTCACCTATCAACAGGATAAATTTCATACGCGTCGGTCGGGAGTCTGTGTTAAATGTTAAAGGCAGTGTTCTCCTTTATAGAAAATGACTTTATAAGGAGGCTCCCACTTATTGACTTTCTTTTTGACGGCATAATTTCTTGCGAACAAAATTCCTTGTGTAAAAGTAAAATTTATTGTTGAGAACGCGTCATAACTGTAATGCGTTACGCCGTGAATAATATTCAAGAGCTAAACGAGAAAAAATGTTTCCATTCACTGTTGTATCTTCTTTTCTGTATGAAGGGACTAGCCCTGGGGATGGCGGTACCTTCTTTTGTGCTTTTACAAAAGTGCTGAGATTCATGAGCTCCAACAAAACCGACTTTCACCTCCCCCCCCCCCCACTAAGGGGGTAATCACCACGTCCCCCTTACTCCTGCAAAACAGAAACTGGTTCTCCGGACGATGAAGTTGAAAAGCTCCAAATTATGTGCTGCGATAAGAGATTTATGATTTTGACAACAGGATCGTATTAGGTTAATAGCGGTACACAAACATAGCGCGCTCGTTTCTCATTCAGCTTTGAAACGAAAATTTCAAGTAAATTAAATTTATGTGGTTTTATAGGGACGTTAGCTGCTGCACCATCTTCCCAACTAGACACGCAGAGTGTCAGTCAAAGTTAGTTCGTGGAACAGATTATCCTTTTGTCTTAAGGAATAGTATATGGTTCCTTTCGGGATGCATATGGTGGTTGAGTGGTTACTAGACATAGAAAGGACTAGTTCTGTGAAGCTTTTGCTATAAGAGCTGAAGCGTATATACTTACCGCGAGTGATGAGTGGAATATGTACATTCAGAAATCTTAGATGTTGAGGAAGATGATGAAAATATTTTAAGGATTCTTTTGAAATTTATTAATATCTATGTCATCACTATATTCCCCGTCCTTGTTTATGATCATGATAGATATCAGGCGAAATCATTACTTTAAATTTTCTCTATCTTGTTTTCTGTACTGTTTTTAGCTTGCTAGAGTTATACCAACAAGTTCGAAACACGGTCCAGCTAAAGTAAGCAATTTTTTTATAATCTCGCATAAAGGGTGGTGACGGAAGGCCAACGGATTCACCCAGAGCCTTAAGGCCAAGGCACAGTGAGATCGACACAACATTGTTGCCATTTCTTCTTAAATAAAATAGTGATCGCTGTCAAAAACATTTGTTGAGTCGCGTTCACTGTGTTTTAAATGCAAATGCGAAATTTTCGCCGACTTAAGGCCAAAACACAGTGAGAGCGATACAACAATGTTGGCAACAATATCGCATTTAAAACACAGTGTACGCGACTCGACAAATGTTTTTGACAGCAGTCACTGTTTTATTTATTGTAAAAGAAATGGCAACAAGGAAAGAACTAAGAAAAATCTTTAGTATAGCTTATGGGGCTTTCGTAAAATTGTAAAAGCATAAAGAAAAAACTAAAAAAAAGAAGATGAGATTGCCATACATGGGATGACGTTTATCGTACAGCAAACTTTTTCCCCCATTTTCTCTATAAATTCTATAAATTCCTCCTCAAAACTCATAATTTCTCAAACTCATTACAGAAATTAATTTTATTAAAGGTTTTAATAACTAGTTTATTTACTACTATCTTTTAATTTACTATTCTTTATAAAAATAACCAAATCCACATAATATGAATGTCAATTGTTCACTGTCCACACAGAAATGTCAATTATGTTGGCGGCTAATTTAAAGATTTTCCCAAAATTGTTGCTGACAACTTGTCGAGTCGCTCTCATTGCGTTAAGTATATGGGACTTCCATATATTCGAATCTTGGACAGCAACCAATTTACGGCGACTTTGTTGTATCACTCTCACTGTGTTTGGCCTTTAGTTGCCAACATTGTTGTGTTGCTCTCACTGTGTAATAAGTATGATAAAAGTCGACCAACTAGGGCGATGGGTCTGTAATGTTCTTCATATTGGTTTCAGTGGAACTTTCACCAATTGTACTGCACCACTTCTGCTTAATTCATTAATCACAGCAACAAGAAATTACAAATGCAATTGGTCTGTTTTTTAATTTTTTTCCAACTTTTCTGTTAAAATATCTTTTCGACCCTTTATTAAACAGTTTTTTTTATATTTGCTAATTAAAGGAAAAAATAAATTAATCATAATTTTTTTATATTTCACACTGAAACATTTCTGGTATGAAAATGTGGTGACATTTTATCTGGATTACATTATTACATTATTATTACATTTTTTATGAGGTTGTGATGATGACTATGTGAAGCATTACCGTAACGGGGCGCTTAAGCAATCAAAATCAATCAGACTTCCTACGAAAATAATGATTCCAACTTCACACTCTGAGTGACAATTATCAATTTATAAATTATCGACCTAACTCTGATGCCATGTAAGGAGCAAAAGTGAAGTTTTTCAGAGGTAACAATGTTTGCTTTTTAGACTAGACGAAAGTAGGATAAGACAAAATGATCCAACTAATAGTATTGATTGGTTGAAAATTGAGGTTCAGACACCCTAACAGGGGCTTTGGAACGTAGGCTTTAAAAGGCCCATTTTTCACCCTCCAGACTTATGAGTAATAACTCATAGGTCCCAACATAACGCTCTTAGGAATTTGAGTATTGGCTCCCAGCCCTCCTTGCCAGCTTCGTGCAACTTGTCGAGGAGGTGTGAGCCAAGGTATTTGTAATGCTTTCCCGAGAGGGCCGGACAGTGACAAAGGAAGTGAGTCACTGTCTCGGATTTCTCTCCGCATACCCTACATACACGGTCAGTAACAAGCCCTATCCTACGTAGGTGACCTCTCCGACGAGAGTGCCTAGTAAGGAGTGATACCAGGGTTCTCAGAGTTGGTTTGTTTAACCGTAGAAGTTTATTTGTTTCTTCTGTGATAGGTCTGCCCCACAGCTCCTTTGTAGTTCTACCTGAAGGATGGTCCAACCAGAGGCGGCTGTGTTGGCGGTCGGCCAGATCGATATATTAGAAATGAGGTAATTTGGTGCGATCCCAATTGTAGAGGGGATGCCTCAGAGGATGCACCAAGCCGAGCAACTTCGGCCGCCTTTTCATTTCCTTTCCGCTAATGTCGCTATGACCTGACACCCAAAGCACCAATACCCTGATGTTCCGAGAAAGGAAATTGAGATGCATTCCAATACAAGTTTGGAGTTTGTAAATGGTTTTGAAAAGGCTTTAACAGCTGCCTGACTGTCCGAGCAGATTGCAATCTCCTTGTGCTCAATGTCTGAGTTATGGAGATGCCTTAATGCTTCAAATATGCCCTTGACTTCCGCCTACAAAATCGTGACATGGCTTTCCAGTTGTATGGAAAATTCCACATGCGGCTCCACGCAGAAAATGCCGGCTCCGGTGTTTTTTATCCGATTTGGAGCCATCTGTGAATATGATAGGGTTTGTTAATGGCTGAAGCACGGAATGTGATTCCCATTCTGCCCTAGCTGGAATTTTTGTTTTAAAATTGCTTTTTAGCATAGTCTCGACGAGGTGATCACTGTTCCTGTCAATTTCAGGCACAATAGACTGCACAAACTCAAAAATGGATTCATGTGGGACTCGTGTGCCGGTGTGAATCCAACTCTGACTGAGATGTAGCCTCAGCGCAGTTGACGCCCCCTTCTGGACATATATATGCATGCCTTGCAAGTTAAAGATGACCTCAAAAGCCCCAGATCTGGTTGACTTAAGAGCGCCGGTTACGCTAAGTACGCATAGTTTGTGAATTTTCTCCAATATCTTGCGATGATTGGCGAACTCCATTGTTTTCCACCACAGAACCATAGGTTATCATGGGTCGGATGACGCTAGTGTAGATCCATAAGATCATCCGCGGCTTAAGCCCCATTTCTCCCCTATAGATAAGCTCCGTATCGCGAAGGCCCTAAGAGCTTTAGTTGCTCTGTCCTCCAGGTGTGGCTTCCAGCTTATTTTTCTGTCTAATGTAGATATATTACCCTGTCCTTCAGTTCCAAACGTGTGGAGCCTATAAGGGGCAGGTTTAATCTGGGAATGTTCCTTTTATTCGTGAAGAAGCATGGATCTGTTTTCAATGGGTTGACGCGAAGTCTCAAATCCGTAGCCCGGTCTCTGACCAGTCGAATTGCATTCTGCATCAGTTCACAGAGTTCAGATTCGTATCTACCGGCAACGAGGGTTATCAGGTCGTCTGCGTAACATACGGCTTTGTATATTTCAGGATGAGTCATACACAGGTGAGTTGGAAACTCGCTCAGCTACATCTCTTCCTCTACTTCGATTTTTTATTAATCCATCACCGATGGGACATGTCCGTTGTTGTGCGCTCGTTGTTTTCTACGCTGCATTTCCATGTACGAACAGCTTGCTTTCAATTTCCTAACCCCGACTTGTTTATATACTTCCGCTATAAGTTATCGACATATGTATTCTTTGGATTAGCTATGCAGCATGTAACAATGATAATGGAAGGAGGGCGCTGTGTGATGTGTTCGCGGTCTGTTTGGCGGCAATGAAAATAATCTTGTGTTTTGGACAGGACTGTGTTAGGTAGCACAAAAAATGTAGAATTCGTTGGCAATGGGGTACACATACCGCCCACAAAGGACAGAGAGGAAACACAACTCAACACTACTCAAGCAAATAAATAATTGCTAGTGACAATGGTGAGATGGTTGGTATGAGTAACAAATGGCGAATTTAAGGTATTATCAAACTGTTAGTTCAACAAAGCTCTACCGCACATGTCTATCGATTTCAAAATAATACCCTATACTATAATTGTTTAACTGACAGGCACATATTGAGAAGTTATGCAGGTAATTACAGTTATGTCGTATCTGGAATTTGGAAGGTATATTCCAATTTAATCTACCCACACTTTTTCTAGATAAAGTTACTATAGATGAGGAATCATAAGCTCAGTCTACTGTAGATTCGGCACATCCATACCAGAAAATTCAAATAATCTGACTATAATGTTGCATTTTTTATATTATTAGAAATACTATTATTATCATTATATTATATTACAAAAAGCAGGGTTGTAAATGAGCGGACTCATTTATCATATCAACTCATCGCTTAACTCAGGATTTGAGTCCGCTCAACAGTTGAGCGATGGTTCATCGCTCGAAATTTGAGCGGACTCAATCGTGAGCGGACTCATTGCTTGAATGAACTTGAGCGGATTCAAGTCTTGAGCGGACTCATCATTTGAGTCGAGCGGACTCAAATCATATTTTAAGTAACATAAAGAGAATCTGAATTAATTAAAATTGAAACTGAAATTTCAATAAAATAAGAAAAGCTTATAAAAAAGTCATTCATTATATTATATTTTATTAATTTCGCTTTTGCTAATCTTCTTAGCCAACATTTCTTCTTCCTCCTTCCTTCCTTATTTAAAATATGATTTGAGTCCGCTCAACTCAAATGATGAGTCAGCTCAGGCAGTGAGTCCGCTCAAGTCTTGAGTGCGCTCAAGTTCATTTATGCAATGAGTCCGCTCAAGACTGAGTCCGCTCACGATTGAGTCTGCTCAACCAGTGAGTCCGCTCAAATTTCTAGCGATGAACCATCGCTCAACTGTTGAGCGGACTCAAGGATTCAGCGGACTCACTAGTTGAGTTGAGCGATGAGTTGAGTCAAAATGTGAGTCCTTTACATCCCTGACAAAAAGTAATATCAATAAATAAAGTGTTTCGTAACAGCAAGAACCAATACACATCGCTACGGCAAGATCCTGCCTGTGATAGACGCCTGAAAGAAAGTGCAACACACTTTAATATACATATAGATTGATGACACTCCACAAAAAGTGAAGTCAACTTAAAATATGCTTTTTATGTTGCAAGCGATTAGTGTTGCCTCAAAGTAAGAAAAGTATTTACAGAAGGGAAATAGTCACATATAAAAGGAAATTATTTATTGCAATATTATGTTATTAGCTTGAGAATATATAGTAATATTTCAAGCTAATAACAAAAATTGTGTGCTTTCCCTGCTAGCACTTTATAGTGACAAACGGTAATTGGAACGTGGTAAACACTCAATATATTCCCTCTATACTGTTGGTAACTACCATTTTTGTTATTATGACACGTCCCAAACTGGGTCTATACACCATTTTGGGGAATGATTGTGAGTAAATGAAACGTTCTATTTTGATGACAGTAACGTTATTTTCACTATTTTTTTCACCATGCATAAAGCTAATATATATAGGTACTAATACGATAAATGAAATCTATTATTAGTTTCCTTAATTTATACGTTTCATGGTATACATTTTAGCAAAATTAAAATTAAATTTATTGGCAAAACATCTCGTTTACTTATATTAATCTTTCAATGTTTAATTCAAGTAAACAGGTCACTTGAATCTGGTATAAAGGTTTTCTGAACATAGGAAAGATAACATCAATATGGATTTTCAACATTACTATAGTTTTACTATTTTAATGCTAAAAGTAAGAAAATATGATCGGTTGAATTTAGTATTATTTACTTGATAATGATACAACCAACCAAAAGTTGAATCAAGAATATGCTTTCTAAAAAATAATAAGAATTTACTTGGCGCAAAATCAACAGCTTTTTTACTTCATATTTATCAACATTTTCTTAACAGCATTAAATTTTTCTTTCCATGTAAGATCGTGATTTTTACTACCAATTTCTCCATATAGTGACTGACATGAAAATTGATAGATATGGCAAAAATAAAGTGGCATATATAGACTTCTCGTATCACCCTGTGGCCCTGGAATGATGAAATTGGAACTATTAAGTAACATTTAATTTGACAGATTATTGGCCATATTATAGATTGCGTTCAATGCGACGGAATGAATGTATTTTTAAAGCCATATAAATAAATAAATAAATAATAAAATGCCTTTTTCAGTTGTCGCTAGAAAAGAATTAATGTGTATTGTCGAGAGTTTCATGCATATTTCGATATTGTCAGCAGACTATTCGATTAAAAGTACCTAGTTAAAGACGAAAAAGTTTTTTTTTATATGTTTTACCGCATCTTATTTAATCTAAATAATAAATTAACAAAATAAGCTTTTCACACGTCATTCAATTTAAAGGACATAATCTACAGCAGTATAATTTTTCTTTTTGACTTCTTGGTCCTTAGTGGCATACAAATACTTACAGACACCATATAGTTCTCTTTTTAACCGTGACCTGCACGTCGTTATGATGTTCTTAACACAACTTATGATGGCAAGAACGTCTTAGTAACTTATAAAAGCACTATATACATATACCTATATATAAAATGTTCTCACTTCATAAGCATATTCGATTGTGAAAATTAAGTGTTTATCACTATGCAATTTGCACTATACAGTGAAATTACCTCGACATGAAAATTTGAAGTGCTGATCACTAATAATTATCACCAAGAAGAATAGGTTTGTTTTGGCCTTTAGTACTTATTTTTTTAAAGGAATTTTATCATCAGTATTATTCACTTTATAGAGATTTACTCTTATGAGTGAATATAACGATTAATTGTCACCTTATGACGTAGAATTTTAACCATGAGGTGACAAATTTACTGGTTATCACCAAACTGGCACTGAGCTTTAGTGACAAAACTAATTTTTCACTGCACTAAGGTTTAAATGCTATTTGGCTTAACATTTATTTTTAAAACGAAAATGGATTTTATTAATTAAAAATCTTATAAAATGCATTACACCCATAAAAAAAAAGTAAAAAAATGTATAATCAAAAATATATACGAGTTTCCACACCACCTTGGAGGTATCGCAATTGGCGCGTTAATCATTTATTTAATTTGTGAAAAAAATTAATTGTATATATTTAACTAATTTAGACTGCTGTAAAAATCACCCTGTCTCCTAATTTCTTTAAACTTTGCCTTTCGAAATATGACGTTGATACCGCAAACTAAAGTTACAAATTTCAGGAATACATTGCAATTATATAAAATATAAGAACATGTACCTACCTGTATATTAACAACAATAAGCACTCTGAAGAATACAGAATATTTCCATAATACTCCATATAATAGAAATATACATATTAGACCAAGCATGATTTAGGTATTTGGATTAGTACCTAGATACTTGACCGATACGATAGGTAATTCGCCTTTCTACCTGGAATGTGAAAATGGTGGCTTATTCTGACTATAGCGACTAAATTTATATTAAAGCGAAACAATGGTTAATGTATTCTGATTTCAGACTATTAACAATTTTCCTCGCTTACTTAGAAAATTATAATATATTCGTCGCCGACAATTTAAAGAGACCTATTCCAACTGTCGCTTCTCAAGAAAAATTTTACATTACGTCTGCTTACCTTCGTTTAGCTGACTACATAATGATACAACAATTGAACAAGATTGACAATGCCGTCACTCAGAAGATAAGTTTTTTTCGCTTATTCACAAAATTTAAAAGGTGACATTAATAAATTTAAAACTGCATGCCCACCACAATAAAGTGAGAATTTTTCATTCAAGGAAACTACACAGAACACAGGGAATTTTCATAATATTTAGCTCTCAAGTTTAAAAAGAATTACATTAAATAAAAATTCGTGAGAAACAGATAAGTATTTAAGATTTTTATCAATTCTTAAGATTCTTACTTTTCTTATAAATTATAAAATTTATCATAGCATTGTAATTGTAATTACATTGGTATAAAGCCTAGTTTTAAATTTGAAACGGGTAAAACTGAAGTACCTACTTAAAATATTTTCAGAAAATTTAGCGACAACTTGCTGCGTACAGAATTAATTTCTAAAATAAAATTAAAAATTTCCCTTCATTTTAGCTAATCATGGCAGCCCTAATTATGTAATATCCCGCAACATGATAGTAATTTGGGATATTTTGCAACTCTGGAAGGGGGCATAATATGCTTGCTTCAGTAATTTTGTATGGAAAAGGCCTGCAGCTGGCAGTCCATGAATGCTTTTCTTTATCCATTCCGAATATTCAGAACGCACCAAAACTGTTTATTTATCTATTCGGAATATTCCGTTTATGCCATTCTGTGTTTCTTTATTCGGAGTGATGTATTTTTTTGAAACTGCCTCCTTAGTTGGAATAAACGGAATACAATTTGACAAACGTCAAATGGCAAGCATCTATTCAAGAAAATGGAAGCCAGTAATAGCAGAGGTATTAAAACAATTGATTTAATTTTGTAATTAAAACGGTATATTTTATTTTCAGAAGCTGACAATTTCATGAGATGGTCTTCGGGGGATATCAAATGTTTAATTATTGTATACGAAGCGAATATCACCCGGTTGGAGACGTGCCACTTGCTCGAGTTATGATAGTGCTGTACTGATAAATCCATTGCAGTCAGAAAAGGATTACGATTTTGACGATGTAATAATCGAGGAAACCACAATTTCAAAATCAAGACGGAGAAAAGCTGATGAGTCTGAAACTGCTAGGGCGGAACAGCATAAATCAAAATGGCTAGAACTCTTTGAGACTCATGTGAAAAACTTCACCAAAAATTAATTTATATTTTGATAAAAATGTGATAGATAGATCTTTTTTATATTTCGCCATGGAGCCTGTTATGTTTTGTATGAGATTAGAAGGAGATGTATAATTTTTTATATATATTAAAGTTCAAAATGAATATTGTTTTTTTTTTAATTAGTCGCAGTCATATTTAACTGCAGTGCAATTTCGTCCCTTTTTCGTTTGGCCTCCGAGTCTTGCCGCTGCTACTGTGGCATACTGCGAATATTTTCTTCTGCTTCAAAGCTATATTCCAAAAAATCTCTCTGTTGTAAACAGATGTTGTGTAGGATGCAAGCACTCATAATAAACAAAGGGATTAATCATTAATCAGATATCAGATTTACGTAAAGCACTCTATATTTGCGAGATGCCATAAAGTTATTAGCACTTTCTTGTCAAAGTCTACAGGTGGTCGACCTGCCTTCAAATCCGTCCTGTGGGTACTAGTTGCATGAAGGTCTTTTAGAAGTTCCTCAAAGCTAGTTGACGAAAGACGAAAGTGTTCCTGAAGTTGCTTGTCATCAAACCGGGGCACTGTGTTCTCCCAAAATTCAAAATTTGTAGGTATATTTTTACGATCACTTGCGTATTCATCACTATCACTTCCGCTATCGAAAAATACTTTCCAAGTCTTGGATATCAGAGGAATTACAATTGGATTGCTTGCCATAATTTTCAAAATCCAATTACGTTTTGCGTTGTGCACAACTGTCAAATTTTTATTCTTTTTTCTGTTTACTTAATAATTTCTGTTCCGAATATTCTTGTACCACGTGATCAACATTCTATTCCTTCCACAGAAAAAATAAAGAAAAGCACTCTACATTATTGAAGTGTGCGGTTAAAGTTCTGAGTATGAATCATATGAGGCGAAATACTATGTATTTACTTTAATCCCTAGGCGGGACCACAAAAGTCCACGAGAAAAGGCATGAAAGCTTTTCGAAAAATGCTATCAATTGAAAAACAAAAAGAATTAAAAAAGCTAGAATTGGTCTTACGACCAATTATTATGATACCCAGATGAATGCCCGTATGTAATTTCGTATGGTGACCTATCTGTGCACATTTGATTTTTGAATAGTTTTTCGCTTATATTTCTGGAATAGTTCATCGCACAGCAAAAATGATAATAACAAATTTTTTAGAATTTTATATTCTGAAGAGCTTTTTAGTACAATCAAAACGTCTAGGACTGATCGTTTTCACAGTATACATAAAAATAAAAAAATTATATGGCTACACCAAGAAAGGCTTACCCTATTTAGTCCATTTTTAAAACTTTGTTTACTATTGCTATATTAAAACACTATATACCAATTTTTAGCTCTCTACATTAACGTTTTCATGAAGTATACAATTGTATAATGGAAAAAGAAATTTGTTTAAGAAAACTCTACGAAGGAATTGCCTGATTGGTCCCATTTCCAAGCTAAAATTTACTTTTTTTTTAAGCCCGTGTGAAAAGTTTCAGTACTCCAAGTAAACGTGTTTATTTATTTATTTTTAAGTTAATAAGATATTACACAGACAAATCCATTAAGATACTACCTTAAGAGTAAGTTGTATAAGAAAAACAAATGTCAAGTAAAATAAAATATGAGTAGGGGTAAAAAGTGAAAATTATACATTGCAAAAAAATACAAAAAAAAGAAGTGAAAAAAGAAAATACTACTGAAAAACTACTAAGTGATTACAAACTAGGAACATAAAAATATAATTCAGAAGAATAATAAAAAAATTCAAAGATAATATTATAAACCAAAAAAAAAATCAAAAATAAAAGCTAAACAGATACAAACAAAATAAATGCGGGAAAAGAAAGTTAAAAGAGTAAAAGGGCAAAGAGAAAGAAAGTGCAAAGCAAAGCAACAAAATAGAGCGAAATATCAAAATAAATAAATTATGACTTTAAGATCAGTGATCAATCTCATTCAAGATTAGTCTTTTAAACGTCAGGGGGCCAGAACTGAAAATATCGATATTGCTGAAATTTAGATTGTATGCCTTCTGAGTTCGATATAACGGTGACTTTTCCCGCAGTTTTGTCCTAAAAAATGGCAATCAATATTATGCTGCGTATCTTGAGGTAATATTAATACCAATTCTGGGAGGCAAGTCAGTCGCCATTAAGAATTTTATACAAAAAAACGTTATAAAGAAAAACACGACGACGCTGCAAAGATAAGATGTTGAATCGGGTTAATCTCGCTTTATATTCTAACTCATTATGTTCCAACTTATATAATAATAATCTGGTAGATTTTCTCTGGACAGATTCGAGTAGATTGTTATAGCAAAAGGGGCTCCAAATTTGACACGCGTATTCTAGAGTGCTTGTCACCAATGAAAATAAAACCCAAAAGACGATAAGCTTTAGCAGTAACAAGATTTAAATGGGGAGCGAAGAGAAGATTGTCAACGAAAGTAACTCCCAAATTTTTTATTTCTTTAACATATGATAAAAAAATATCGTGAATTTTCTAGTGGAATAAGATTGTGTCACGTTTTCTAGAGAAAGTTATGCTCCTACATTTGTCTAGTACTGTTCAAATTTATAAGTGATCCACCATAATTTCGACGAGGATTTTTTCGCTTGGTAGACTTAATGGATAAATTACTTAGACGTTTTGCACCCCCCCCCCCCCCCCCTGACAAACACACATTATAAACGTAGGGTAGCGAAATAAATTCACGACATTTTAGTATTTATTATTAACCATACCATAGTCACTAAATGTACATACAAATTAGTACCTACATACAAATGATTATTAAATTTTCATAGACAAATTCTACAGGTTCTCTACAGGTAAATTTTAAGGAGAAACAGTTATAATTGCAAATGTAAATTCCCAATTTTCACATCTCTCAGAGGAGTGAATGGAGCCACAATATCTCACACAATATGTCAACACTGTCAGTTTTGGTTATTAAACTTCATTCATTTAACTAACTCACACCATGTTCATTCCATTTGGAAATCAGTCCAATGAAACTTTGCAAATTCGATTTGAACAGGTGGGGCTTTGAGGTCGAAATAAAAAAATCCTCAGTGTTTGTACCAATTAGAATTTACAGCTATAGCCATCACATAAGTGAACACTGAGTGCAGATGCACATTTTGAATTAGGGAAATACAATTTTTTATAGAAATTATGTACCAACATCAACTTTGCTCAACAACAAAACTATGTTGGTCCCACTGGAATGCAGTAGGGAATCATCATCATCATAAGCATCATCATATGGCGAAGAGAACATATCTGTACATGTACCATCTATACTTCCTGTACTGATACTTCGTAACTGGCATAGTACCCTTAATGGGTTTACTTAGAATAGGATTTCCATTTTGTGTATGGCTGTGTGGGTGTGTAGATACCTCCTTCAGGTGTTTGGAGGATATGCACTAAAAGGTTACCAGCATTCATTTCATTAGTTCACACTACCTGTGGGGATCATAATTCTTCATTGATATCTACTCTTCACTCACATAAGTTTTTTGCTTAGGGTATTGCGTTTTTCGTGTTAATGGAGCTCCCTGATAGCCCTTAATGGGTTTAGTGGGTAAGTAATTAACTTTCTAGGTATATTTTGCATGTTTTGATGGTAAGTAAATATTCATATATGTAAAGTATTACATAATAAGAATTCGTATGCTCATATAGAGGAAGCAAACATTTTCTAGCAGCTTGACTCAACCTTAGTCGATATCAGGACTCAACCTCAGTTAAAGTTTATTCAGTTTTGAGAGTCTATTTGCAGTTGATTCGTTAAGTGTTCCAGTTATCTTTATACTGCCACCTGTTGACATATTTCATTTGGGGATAAGATAGAAAACTCACTAGAAATTATTGAAATGCTTTCTGGAAGTCGATATTTGCATCTAGATTAATTCTATTTCTATAACTACTGAGCAACCTTAACGTAGCTGACTCTCATGAACTAGAATCGTTTGCATAGGTTGATTGATATGGTCAGCATCTTAATTCAATAAGTATGGGCCCTAAAACTGGGAACATACTATGTCATACATCAATATTATACACACATTGTCAGAAAATGCATTTTACACCATCTTGTAGCGAATTAAAGTTGAATTTCAATTATGGATAGGTTAAAAAGAAGTCGTAGAGTGAAAAAAAAATAGAAATGTTATAATTGTCACGAAGAACCAAAGAACAAGACCTGAATACGTAAAGAGTCATGTGTCATGAGTTCAAAATGAGAATTTTTGTTTTAACATCGAATCTGCGAGAAGATTAAAATCTCAAGCTTATAGTAGAGACATCTAGTGACAAATTTTCATAGTTTTATTTTAAATCCCTGGACATCTTCGATATTGCAGTTATCTCAAAGCTATATACGTTGCAATTTTTATTCATTCTAATATCTTAATACATAAAATCGGGTTCACTGTGTTTGTTCACGCTAATCTCCGAAATCGATGAACCGATTTCAATGAAATTTTGCGAATGTATTTGGTTTGCTTCAGCTTGAAAGATAGGTTACTTTTGGGCACGATAGATGGCGCTATTGTCGAGATCTAAAAAGCTGCCTGAGAATGCGTGGACGTAGAAAGCTGAAATTTTGTACACGGCGATTTCATAAAAATTGCAATTACAAGTTCAAAAATGGGCAAAAGCGGACAACTCCATCGTAGGGTTACCACGCAAATATTTCGTTTTTCAGTATATACATATGTATATGGACACTGCCTGACAACGATTAGACATAGGCACCTGAAATTTGTTAGGTGGTGTTTTCATAGTAAATAAAGTTTAAAAAGGAACTTAATCGGGCAACACTTTCTTGGTGTGGCTATACAAATAATTTTTTCGACTATATATTTGGAAACTGTCTGAAAACTCGTCGACGTCGAGAAAATGGACCCAGTGGGGAGATCCCTTCTTGCCGTTGTCATACAAAACTTTAGTTTTTCACTTTATATTTGGAAACTGCCTGAGAACGCGTCAACGAGGTGCGCTTAAATTTTATAGATATAGAGTGAAACCCTAGAGTACGTAATCACGCGATCGAGTCAGATAATATCTTAGATATTATGCATCTCTAACCAACCCAACCCACCGTCATCCATCTAGGTATATACATATATTATCGGCGGGCTCCCCCTAGTTAAGTATATTTTCCGGCAGCTTCCAAACTATGGAGGTGCTACCTGAAAAGGTTTAGGACACGTGAACTATAGAAAACATTTTAAAATAGGTATATGTTTAGCCATCGTTATAATTCCATTAATTTAACTTATTTATTCAAAGATCAATTGTACATTAGGAGTACAACCTTAAAAGGAGAAATAGTTCCATGGATATTACAAAATAGAGATATAATTCATGATTCAAATTAAGGAAACTAAGATTACATTATAATATGGATACAAATTAAAATAAGGGATAAAAATATGGCTTAAGTACATATGCAAAAAATAAAATAAGCAAAAACAAAACGAAAGAAAGGAAAGAAAAAACAGAGACGAATTTTATCTGGATATGCACTCCGTCCAACAACATCAAGGAACAACAAGGAAGTGCTAGCTAAAAGAAAACATATGAGCAGGCGTGACCAAGGCTATCGTTCATGAGAATATGCAGAAATGCGCAACCTTTCAAGCATATATATTAAGACTTTTGTATATTAGTGTGTTAGGACCCGATTCGTCAAGTTCTGGTGGTCTAATCGCCATTGAATAAATAACTAAAATGGAAGCGGGTACCGTGCGATTACAGTATATGTGTTTAAGCCAGGGGTGTCACACTCGCGGCCCGCAACGAAAACTTTTGCGGCCCGGCCAATATATCGGCACACAATAATATATAATAAATAAAAACTGTGAAAGCGCAGATTACATGCAAAGAAACAGAATGGAAAATGACTCATTTCCATAAATAAATGAAAAGCGGAGTTGTCAGATTTTACTCTCATAAAGAGAGCTTAGGTCTGAAAAAACAACAGCTAATGTTTAGTAAAGTATTGCAAGAAATTGAAGCGGCGGTACATGCAAACTACGTCTTTTCCGAGTTGATAGCTAAACACTCGAAGCCTTTTACTGAAGGTGACTTCATCAAAAAATGCCTAACTAAAGCTGGAGAAATTGTTTGTCCTGAAAATTTGAAGGCTTTTCAAACAATTTCTTTGTCTTGAAATACAGTTGCGGAGAGAGCTACTGACTTGGCCGCCAATTTAAGTGATCAGATCAAAGCAAAATCATCTAGTTTCGAAAGTTTTTCCATTGCCTGTGACGAGAGTACGGACATTGGTGACATAGCTCAATTAGCTGTGATTCTTCGTGCTTGCGACAAGGATTTGAACATTTTTGAGGAATTATTGGAACTAATACCGATGCATGGTACTACTATAGGACAAGATATATTTAATTCAAAAATTCATCATACGCATTGTATTATACATCAAAAAGTACTATGCACGAACGTAATAAACATGGAGAATGTTTTGTCAAACAATTCTGGGATTTGAAAGAAGAAGTATGTCAGTTTTTAAAAACTAAAAATCAAGACACAAGCTTGTTTTCCGATCCAATATGGTTGCAAGATTTATCTTTCATGGCTGATATAACCAAACACTTAACCGATTTTAATTTATCGTTACAAGGAAAAGATCAGACCATTACGAACATGTTTGACATAATTAAAGCATTCAAATGTAAGCTAGTTTTCTGGGAAAAGCAACTGAAAAATGAAGATTGTTCGTACTTCACGTCGTGCAACATGAACAAATAAAATTTAGATGATACTGCGTCGTATCAAAAATACGCAGAAAAAATTTTCAAATCTTAGAACTGAGTTTGAAACAAGACTTAAAGATTTTAATTCTTTGGAAGACAAATTTTGTTTGTTTTCTTCGATTTCTCAATAAATATAGACTAAGTACCCAGTGATATGCAAATGCAGGTGATCGAGATTCAGTGCGACTCAAATTTGACGGCAAAATTTATTGAAGCCGGTGTGCCTGAATTTTACAAATATTTACCAGCCAGATTTGAAAATACTCGAAAATTCGTATATGAAATTATTTACATGTTTGGAAGTACTTATCGGTGCGAGCAGTTATTTTCAGTTATGAAAGGAAATAAGTCTCCTGTTAGATACAGTATTAATGACGCCCATCTTGGGTCTGTGTTGCAGTAATCACTGCGAACAAAATTTCTCCCGAAATAGGAAAGATAGTAGCAGAGAAGAGATGTCAAGTGTCAGGACGTAAACATTAAATTTTTCTTGTTTTTTTTTATATATGTTTATTATAATGTATTATTCAAAATAAACCTACGTTTCTCTGAATATTGATTTTTCTTTTGCGGCCCACTTAAATATAAAACTTGTTTGTTTGGCCCAACTTAGACTTTGAGTTTGACATACTTGATCTACGGTATCATAAGGTGGTAGACCAATTCTAGCTTTCTTACTTGTTTCAGCTTAACTTGGTGTTTTTAATTAACTTTTGGTTTGTAGTTTCAAAATTCATAAGGATCCAATCTTTCATATTTATTTATTTTGCATTCGTCGGTTTTCATTTCGTGTCTGGCTTAAATTATAATTTGGTAAAAACAAAAAAAATTGATTCAAAATTAATTTCAAACGTCAGATGTCTTTATGCTAAGGACGAAAGATATACTTGGTTTTGACATACAGTGTGAAGCATTCATAAGTGGAATAAGTGAGATGAGAGAGGATAGTGTTCGTGTTCTTCGAATACAAGTGTTTCTGCGAGCACTGCAGGTGAAAACTTATTGTGTTTTAATCACCCGGATGTTCTTGCAGACAGTGTTGAAAATATATTTCTTACGCCTCCTGCTACTGCGTCGTCAAAAGATGCTCAACCTTTATCTTCAATTGTTTTCGCCTTCGATGAGCCAGAAGAACAAATAAAGAAGAAACCTAGGTACACTTTACTACCGTCTGAGTTCAACCTGAAGAAATTGCTATCTGACAGCTGTATAGGAAATGCTATTATTTCCTTATACAGCATACAAGGCTATTTGGATCAAATTTCACAAAACTATTTGGTGGAGATTATCATCCAACATTTTCTAAATTCCAATTTTGGGTAACTGAATTATCTTTACTCTTAAAATATCTTTATATACATAATTATATCGTTTCAGAAGATTACCAAATGAAGTATTTTCAGAATTAACATAAATTTATAGAGCTCTTTCCCAACGAAAAGTCATGTATATATTATGTTCCACCTGAACGAAAGCGGGATTCACGAAATAACGAGCCGGGAATATCAAGAGGAAAGCTCGTGGATAAGTATAGAAATAAGCTGACTTTCGTAAGAAAGCCCAAAGTCTTACCATCGCGGTACAAAGATATTGAAGAATTTTCTCAAGAACAGGGCACAACTTTGGGCATGCTCTAAATTTTAGTTTGTAGTAAGGATTATTTAAACGTTATGACTTGTAGTTTCATTAGAAGAAGAGCAAAGTAGTACTTGGTTACAAAATAATAACGAGTCGTTGGATGAAGTCCTAAAACATTGTTAGTCTTCTTATAATGTTCACATCGCTTTTTTTCAGAAGGCTACAGACATTGCTCAGATATTTGTTACCCATCCTGCTCTTAAAACGAGTACAGGTCATATTTTGGAAAGAGTTAAACTATTATTTTCACTGTAAAAATACATAATATAACTTTCTATATATTATAGATTGACATAGATTTTACAAGATTTTATCCACAGAAAGAAAATATCTTATACAATAAATTTAATGAATTCTTCAACAAAATATTGAAACTTAAAAGAAATCATCTGCGTGCTTCCGATGCTGTTCTCTTGGATTGTTTGGAGGGAACCAACATTTGCAATGATAATACAAGTTTTCTTAATCATGTTGCTAGTAAAACATATTTGCTTATAGATTCTAAACACTATATAATGGTAGTGCTCTTGACTTCGCTTGTACCCTGCAAGGCCCAAAATACAGGCAAAAAAGGAAGGCGTTTCTGGAAGCCCCGCATTGCTGAAAGTATAGAGGGAATTCTCGTTCATTCCAAAATTCCAGGTGACATCGAGATGGATATGCAAAAGAAAAGGACAATTATGCAAAAACTAGGACTAATCGTGCAGCCATATATCATCATACAAGGACCGTCCACCACCCAAATTGAAAAAGTATACGTAGTTGTTGACAGTTTTATTTATGTAGTGCCCTCTGAAATGAAATGAGCTTTCCATTTATCATGGGTTCGGTTTTTTTTAGTTGTTTAGTTTACTCCATCATCTCCCACAAAAAAATACAAGACTATCTTCAAAGACTCTATTTTATGATAAAATTACAAAAATTTGACTGAAGGAATCAAGTGCATCATTTAAATAAAATTAACTCTTATAATATTTATATTGTAAAAAAAAAACTGCAGGCAGTAGAAACAGCTAATCTAGCTTTACTTAGTTTTATCTTTTATCCCTACAATGTTCTTCATTGGTTGTTTGTCTGTAGAAAGTCATGCCATTGTATTAATCCCAGGTTGTTCTATTTCGCTAGCACTTAATACCTCACTTTCAGTACCTTATGTACTTTTGCTACTTTATTCTTAATGTGTCACTCTAGTTTATGTGTTGAATTGTCATAGCGTACTGCTGTAGTTTTATGAGTATTGCTGTGTTAACTGCTATGTACTACTCTTTAAGTAGCTTACTACTTTACTATTTTAAGTCGATTAAGGCGATATAATGAATGAAATCCACAATTTATTTCTACACAAAAAAATAATATTCAAAAATTAAATGATATGCAGCGAAAAGTTCAATTTATTATTTCATTAAAAAGCAAAAATTTAAGGAAAGCTTTAACAAAGGCTCATAGCATAATCTGTAGAAATAAGTTTGAAATCTATAGTAGACAATTTCGGCTGCTGGATGCATACCTCAAAAATTATTAAAAACTGGTTTTTGACTATCGCACACCTTAACTATTATATAAATACTAGTAGTAGTGTTAATGTATTAGTATTGCAAAGACAACATTGATAGAATTACATATATATATATATATATCTATGAATTGAATTACACTTATATGAAATGTATTTGATTTGCATGTAGTCCAGGCAAAGTGGAAGCAATACGAAATGCATCCGTTCCAACTACAGTGACGCAGCTTAAATCATAAATAACTTATTACAGGAACTTTTTTTCCATGCAGGCTAGCAATCTTGCACCCTTGTACAACTTAACACAAAAAAGTATTACCTTCAAGTGGACCAAAGAGTGTCAACTGGCCTTTGGGATAAGTAAAGAAGCTATATCGACGAATATATTACTTGCTCTTTATGGAGCAGTGCCTAGTATATTTTGTAATGGAAATGAAGTTCCTGTTGCTTTCGCGTCTACTACGTTATCAAATGCAGAGCAAAATTACTCTCAGCAAGAGAGAGAGACATTAGCTATTCTTTTTAGTGTGCGTAATTCCATAAATTTTTGGCAGGAAGGAGTTTTGTGTTATATACCGACCGCCAGCCAGCCATTAAAAACAAATTTTTCATCCAGAAAAGTCTGTCCGACTCCAGCAGCTTGTCGCTTGCAAAGATAGAGTGTAATCTTATCTGCTTATAACTATATAATAAAATATAGAAAAAGCACAACTATGTATGCGCCTGCCGCAGAAGGAGGTTACAATACAAGAGATACAAGCGTCATTGATAAATTCTTCTTAATATGCTGATGAATTACCTCTTTCCTTTAAGGACGTTGCACGCTTCACAAAAGCGGATCCTGTTCTATGTAAGGTGCTGGATTTAATTAAATATGGATGGAATGATCATGTCGACGATCCGAATATTAAACCATGTTTTCATCTCAGAAATTCATTATCGTTAGAACAAGATTGTATTTTATGGGGTGTAAGAGTCGTGATCCTCATAGCCTTGACACGAAAAATACTACAGCTACTTCATGAAGAGCACCCAGGGATAGTAAAGATGAAGGTGCTAGCGCGATCAATTTGCTGCTGGCCAAGGATTGACGACGATGCACAGGCTATAGTGGAGGAGTGTCATTTGTGTCAACGTCATAGAAAAAACAATAAGAAACCACAATTTATCGGATGGCCTAAGTGCGAAAAGCCATGGAAACGTATCCATCTCGACTTTTTCTACTTCCTAGGTCATCACGTTCTTCTAATTGTTGATTCTACTTCGAAATGGATAGACATAGTTCTAATGAATAATACAAATGCAGAGTCTGTAATTGAAGTATTGGAACGAACTTTTGCGTCGATTGGACTCCCAGAACAACTGGTCTCTGATAATGGACCACCGTTCAAATCTTCCAAGTTCATAAATTCTCTAAAATCAAATGGAGTAGTGGTTCTTAAAAGCCCACCGTATTTTCCTCAGGCCAGTGGTTGCGCAGAGAGAACAGTTCAAACTGTGTCATATCGACCTCCCAAGGTGATTCAGTTTGGTATTATTAAAACAGCCAATGGGAAAAGGCTAAAATAATGGAACTGTTAAGCGGAACTCGGTGTCTCATTCAATATGAAAACAAGATCCAGCACGTACATCAACATCAGCTGCGCCCTGTAAAATCTTATAATTCGATTCCTGCTGAAGCGGAAGCATTAGCTTATAACTCTCTTAACGAGCACTTGTCGAGCTCTCCGCAGTTACCAAACTTTGATAAGGAGGTAGTAAATCAATCATAGCAGAAATCTCCGCAAAGAGCTGAAGCCAGGCTACCACCCGAGCCTTTAAGACGTTCTTCGAGAATTCGGAAAGAGATTCAAATCTTAAAGAAAGGGGGAAATGTTATGTATTTATTGCAAAGACAACATTGTTAGAATTACATATATATTATTGAATTGAATTACACTTATATGAAATATATTTGATTTGCATGTAGTAATGAATGCACTCTAATGAAAATTGTACTGAAGTGAATTGTTCATTAAAGCCTGAGAGCTCAAGTAGAGTGTGTCTTATTTAACCTAGTACGTTTTAAGTAGGTTGATGACTTCACACATCTTCCGACTGAAAAACTTATAAAAACACATTCACTAAAAAATATTCCTTCTATTGATTTCTTCCGAATATTTGGCTGCACCGATGTTTATAATCACTACTATTTTGTGTTGTTTAATAATAATATGCTTTCACGAAAAGTGTGTAAACTTCTTCAGAATATCTTCCCGTGTTAAACTTAGCTTATCATCTGTATACTAACTAATACTCAACTCATCAGATCTTTTATCTGCGGCTTAGCTGTGTTGTTTCTTAAAGATTTCTTCTAACAAAAATTCTCAATATCTTCAAATTCTCGAGATAATGTAATAAATATCAAAGCAAGTACTCCAGTTGAACACATGAAAAGAAAAAAATTAAATTTATTATTGTACAAGTTCCTATAATTAATTTCACCTGTCGAATTTCTGCTGCATATCTGATGAATATATTGCCTTTGGCAAAATACTTTTTATCAGTAATGATACCAAATAATTAATTTAAAAACATTTATTTCTGCGAAACTACTTATTCTCCTTCAATTTGTAGTTGGTGCATAAACCGACAGAGTCAGCAATATAGAAGTGAGCCAACTTTCTGCAGTCTATTTCAATTGGCGTAACTAGGACTTTTTTGTGGTATGGGCTAGGTCCCCCATCTTTCATACATAAATTTTAACAAACATTATGTTTGCCAAGTATACCAGCTCAGGAGTATTCCCAGATTTTGACCAACATTTTTTATGCATTGATCTGAGCATTTACAAGATATTGATATAATGCTTAGAGCCAATGAAATTGCATAGTTTAAAAAAACCATAAAGTTACAGAGAGTAACAGAGAGAAGAAACTATTTTTATTACTTATCGAGTATTTACGAAATGGTTTTAGTCGGATATTTAAATTATTGTGAAAATAGATCAGTATATGATGTAATTGGCGAATTGAGTGAAAGTGCATTCTTTTCAGTAATCCTCATGAACCCAAGCGACACTCATGTATTCCCTACAATCCACTCCAAACATCCAACGCTATTTAAATTTTTTTTAAATCATTGGAAGTAGTGTTTATTTGAAACATAAAATAAAATTTGCATGATTTTAAAAGAAAACTAGAAGAAAGTGGTGTCGTTTAATTAACAGAGACTTTTGTTTTCCACATCCATTCCTTTGATTTCTCACGAATTAAGGAATATAAATCAGAGCCCCCAAGACACGAAACTGATATGATAGTGACGCCCTGCCTAATGCCCAGTATTTATTCCAAGTAACAGTACTAGGAACAATACTTCAGATCTTTTAAGTACAAGTATATATTCCGGTACTGGTACTTAAAAATTGTCAAGTACAAGTCCAGGTACTGGTACTGGTACTTATAAAGGTTAAAAGCTTTCGAAAATTCAAAACAGAAATTTTCAAAAATCTATAGCCTGGATGAGGTTTCCATTTATGAAATATCATGAAATATCGTATAAGCTTTTGCTGTTTTGATTTCTACATAATTTTGGAAGTTGTTCAACCAGCATTTGAGTTTGGTTTTAGCAAAACAAATGTCACATCAGATAATGATTGCCTTTGTGTAGCATTTAAAAGACCTGCAAGTGAAAATCAACGCTGTGCGGATGAAGAGAGCGGATTGTGGAACTTGATTGCTCACCTTCTCAACAAAGGATATCGATTCAGTAGGTCAATCTCTATCCTACAGTTACTGATATATTGCGCTAATTTTCTTCCTATTTTACTGAAGGTGGTAAGATTTTTTGAGGCACTGTCGAGATGCAGATAACCTCTATTACTAGAAGACGTATTGAAATAATTTACAAGAGCTAAAGTGCTTCGCGTTATGGTGGTATTTGTAATAATTCCGTTAAGTACCAGTATCGGGACTTGTACTTGAGAATTTTTTGAGTACCAGTGCCGGGACTTGTACTTTTACTTAAAAAATATTTAAGTCCAGGTCCTGGTACTGGTACTAATATTTAAGTATCAATGTACTTAAGTACTTTACAGGTCTGATATTAGATACACATTTTAGATCAATTATTTACGTTTTTATTAATCACTAATAAAAAGTTAGTTGAAGTTGTACTTTAGTTTACAAACTTATTTAGCACCTGTTATGCTGTTAGTGTGTTTTTAATTATCTTCTTTTCACTATTTATGAGTACCATGTGCTCCAGAAGCAGTGGTCGGCCTAGTTGACAGGGAGACCCAGACCCGCTTGCATCAACTAGTATTAATTTGGGCAGAAGTCTTTTTTAATTCCTGTTTTCAGTCTTTTCAAATTTACAACAATGCTCTTATTTTGGAACATATTTTTTATAATTTTTGTTTCAGCCTGTAAGATGGAAATGTCTACATTGAAAACATTTTTATAGTTTTCTACAAATGACTCTCCATGTTTCAGGTACAACTTCATAAATGAGTCAACTGACAAATTTAATGTTTTTCTGTGTCTAGAGTGCTAATAAATAATAAATATTTCTTCCTTATAAAGATAATCAGCCTTATTATTGAATCCGTTTCGAAAGAACTTAAAAAAAAAATTTTTTCCGGGAAATTTAACAAAGTTTTATGAAATTTTAAAAATCTCATTGATGTCAAAGTTTATTTATTAAAATTGTCAAAATAGTTCTGCACGATTTCTCCTACGGCTCACGCATTTGTCAAAATTCAGAGGAATCAGAGCAATCTCAGAATAGTTTTTAAAAATTCTAAAACGATTTTAATAGGTTTTCTTGAAGAAAAGAACTCGTTAAAGGCTTTTCGATTCCGATCCGAACGGATTTAATTTAATTAAGCCTAAGTTTGTACGAGTTATCGAATATTTTTTTGGGAATTTTCATAATTTACTGGTGGGGTCTAGTCCGCATTCTGGGGCGGGGGGCACCCTAGCCCCTACCTAGTTACGCCAATTTATATTTCTATGAACGTAGTCAGTCCATATTATGCATGTCACCACCTCGTTCCGGCGGAACCATTTTAGGCAAAGCGACATTATCTGGGAGATGATGGACTAAACTCAAATAAAACCGACCGCATGCAAAATGGAAAGCTCATATCATTTTCACCATATATCTCACAAGGGATTAAAGGAGCAATTAAGATAAGTAAGGTAGTAAAATTTAGATAAACATTTACTCCTTTAATAATTCGTCGGATTTATAGTCATTAGTAGATGTTGTCAAAATTGTTGAACTGAAGGCTTCACAAAAGTTTTGCTCGACAGCGAATGAGTTTCACGATCGACAAGTTTCAAAGTCGAGTGAACTTGGTGGAGGGAAGATTTTTCAAATATATCATAACTCTCCTCGAAATTGAAAGAGAACAACTTTCGATTCTCGAATTACAGTCACAAATGATATCCAGCAACTAAAAGGAAATATAAATCTTCACTTCGATCACGCGGTCTTAACAGACTCACTTTTATTCTTAAGACACAAATAAATATATCGTATACACTGTTATTTCATCGCCTTCCCCCTTAACGTTTTAGTTAAGAAAATGCAAATATAAGCCTCTGTCAAATTGAGAGTGTAAATAAGCGGTCCATACCTATACATCTTCTTATATCACACTTCTCGCGTGAATAAAATGAAGTTAACAGGGTAATCATAATTTACTATTGGACCCAAAGAATCCCTTCCCTTGCAGGTACCTATGTGAAATAATTCTCCGACATTTTTCATTTCAAATCTTATCACTTCTTTTAATTTGAAACACGCTGCTGCTGCATACTATATTCTTAAGAAAATGTCATTTTTCGTGTATGCTTTAAGCCACAGTTCACCTGATATTAATTTATTATTGATACAAATAAACAATTTACATTTTATTTGAAATTTAATTGTAACATAGGCACTTGGTCTTTACAAGGATCTGTATCCTACGTCGATTAACATTGTATACTGTTCGGAATTGGAACTCCGAGCAGGCAACACATATTGTTTTGTGTACAAGGTTTATAGGATGCCAAATCTGCGACATCAGCCGACAACAGACAACATTTTGTAGTTCCACGAGCTGTAAAGATAGTTTTAGAAAATATTATTATTATTATACGTATTTTCTTACCTTCTGCTCCGGTCTCTAGAGGAGCCGCCAAAACTGCTGCAATTATAGCAGCAAAGCAGAAAACAATTTTGAAAAAGCGCATTTTAATTGTAAGTAAGATAACTAACTATGCTTCTACGGACTCCTCTGTCCATATATATAGCGAATTTTTCTGTTGACTACAAATTTCGATAACAATTTAAACAGCTAACGTAAATAAAAAAATCTTGATAAAAACGAAAGATTAATTTTAGGAAATGAATTTGTTTAGTCTCGCAACTGTATTTACCAACAAAATTATGGCATATTACGGATGGTATATGAATGATTGTTGTGCTAACGTAAATAAAAATATCTTGTTAAAAACGTTACTTTTCAAGGTAAACTTTAGAAAGTAAATTCGTTAAGTCTAGCAACTGTATTTACCAACAAATTGCTTATACATATAAAAGTAAAGAATTAATTTTATCACAATCTGATGCGATGGTAATCATCATAAATCCGAGATATTTTTTCATCTGCGGCAATTAACCCAGATCAGGGGAGGTGTAAAAAATGCACATTTGTAACAAATTAATACGAATTGAGGTGTTGAAGGAAAATCTTTATTCAACTGTTGTCCTCATAGTGCGGACTATTCCCAGGGTTTATTTTAAGTAAACAAGGTGTTTTTGTTACGTTAGAACTAGTATTACCTCCACAAATTGCTTTCGATTATAAAATTCGTGGATATAATGGGTGAAGGCAGAAGGTGTAATAAATAATATCTCGAAGAGATAAAAATTAAGAATTAAAACTAACGGCGGAAAATACGTAGAAGAAACGTAAACGTAAATCTAAAAACAAGTGAAAAAGCTAGAATTGGTCTAACAATAAGACCAATTCTTATGATACCCTAGATCAAGGATGTCAAACTCAAAGGCTAACTTGGGCCAAACAAACAAGGTTTATCTTTAGGTGGGCCGCAAAAGAAAAATCAATATTCAGAGAAACGTAGGTTTATTTTGATTAATACATTATAATAAACATATATAAAAAAAAAAACAAGAAAAATTTAATGTTTACGTCCTGACACTTGACATCTCTTCTCTGCTACTATCTTTCCTATTTCGGGAGAAATTTTGTTCGCAGTGATTACTGCAACACAGACCCAAGATGGGCGTCATTAATACTGTATCTAACAGGAGACTTATTTCCTTTCATAACTGAAAATAACTGCTCGCACCGATAAGTACTTCCAAACATGTAAATAATTTCATATACGAATTTTCGAGTATTTTCAAATCTGGCTGGTAAATATTTGTAAAATTCAGGCACACCGGCTTCAATAAATTTTGCCGTCAAATTTGAGTCGCACTGAATCTCGATCACCTGCATTTGCATATCACTGGGTACTTAGTCTATATTTATTGAGAAAATCGAAGAAAACAAACAAAATTTGTCTTCCAAAGAATTAAAATCTTTAAATCTTGTTTCAAACTCAGTTCTAAGATTTGAAAATTTTTTCTGCGTATTTTTGATACGACGCAGTATCATCTAAATTTTATTTGTTCATGTTGCACGTCGGGAAGTGCGATAAATCTTTATTTTTCAGTTGCTTTTCCCAAAGAACTAGCTTACATTTTAATGCTTTAGTTATGTCAAACATGTTCGTAATGGTCTGATCTTTTCCTTGTAACGATAAATTAAAATCGGTTAAGTGTTTGGTTATATCAGCCATGAAAGATAAATCTTGCAACCATATTTGATAGGAAAACAAGCATGTGTCTTGATTTTTAGTTTTTAAAAACTGACATATTTCTTCTTTCAAATCCCAGAATTTTACTGAGAATCTTGGAGCAAGATAACCAACGTATCTCGGTATAGTAGAACAAACCTGAATATGCGCTATCTGACACACTTAAGAAAGCAGTGAATTGTCGCTTATTTAAGCCTCGAGATCTTATAAAATTTATAACTTTTTTTAGATATGATAAAACATTCTCCATGTTTATTACTTTCGTGTATAGTACTTTTTGATGTATAATACAATGCGTATGATGAATTTTTGAGCCGTGAACTTCACTTAGTTTTTTTTCGTAGTAATGCTACGTAGCCGTTGTTTTTTCCGGTCATTGAAGGAGCGCCATCTGTAGCTACAGAATTTAATTTTAACAGAGGTAGATTGTATTTTTCCAGAAATTCAAAAACACAATTAAATATATCTTGTTCTGTAGTAGTACCACGCATCGGTATTAGTTCCAATAATTCCTCAAAAATGTTCAAATCCTTGTCGCAAGCACGAAGAAACACAGCTAATTGAGCTATGCCACCAATCTCGTATTCTCGTCACAGGCAATGGAAAAACTTTCGAAACTAGATGATTTTGTTTTGATCTGATCACTTAAATTGGCGGCCAAGTCAGTAACTCTCGCCAGAACTGTATTTCGAGACAAAGCAATTGTTTGAAAAGCCTTCAAATTTTCAGGCAAACAATTTCTTCAGCTTTAATTAGGCATTTCTTGATGAAATCACCTTCAGTAAAAGGCTTCGAGTGTTTAGCTATCAACTCGGACAAGACGTAGCTTGCATGTACCGCCTCTTCACTTTCTTGCAATACTTTACTAAACATTAGCTGTTGTTTTTTCAGACTTAACCTAAGCTCTCTTTATGAGAGTAAAATCTGACAGCTCCGCTTTTCATTTATTTATGGAAATGAGTCATTTTCCATTCTGTTTCTTTGCATGTAATCTGCGCTTTCACAGTTTTTATTTATTATATATTATTGTGTGCCGATATATTGGTCGGGCCGTAAAAGTTTTCGTTGCGGGCCGCGTGTTTGACACCCCTGGTTTAAGCAGTTCAATGAAAGTATGACCTATGATCAGGAGGGTGGGGGGGGGGGGGGGGTGACAAGAGGGTCTACTGCCTATTGTGCGTCCGATCAACATTTCTGATATTGTAATGGTGATTGCTGACTAAATTATGTCAGTCATACAAAGGCAACGCCAACAAATATTATCTGAAAATAGGGGGCGCTAAAAACTTGTTTATTTCACATAGCAATTTGGATTATAAAAAATGTTCCCCATCAAAATGTTACGATTTCATTACTGCCATGACGAAACGAATACAAACACAGCGCACTAACAAAGAACATACAATGCCATAGCCTAATGGTAGGAAAGGAAAATGGATGATGGCGTGTGTGAGATCTAGTGTCGAACGTGATGCAGGACAGCCGGTGTAAATTGATAACTGAGTCCTTTTGACAGTTCAAATATAAAATTTATTTCAATGTTAAAATATCTTACACTACTATCACAAAAATTCAAATTGATTCAAAGTCTTAGCCTAACCACAGGCCTAACTTAACCCTATGTAGCTAATTCAGTTTACAAAAATCCAAAATAAATTCAACAATTCAAGTGTTTTATGTAATGTCCGACGTTACTGGATTTGCTGATATCAATTCTAAAAAAAAAAAATAAAAAGGATAGAATAAATTTTCTGTTAACAGAATAAATTTCTATGAATTTATTTGAAAGGTGCTACTCCGTTTAGGAGGGAATGTAGCGTAATGATGCACAAAATAATTTCTGTGAAATTCTATGGATGATGCTGCTACGTGTGGGCAGGAGGGCTGAGTTAATAAATATGTAGCAGCGTGCTGCAGTGTGTGTCACACTAGCAGACAATAAATATTTTCAGATTATCTCTGACCAGAATTATCTTCTGTATGGAAGTACATATCTATGAAACTCAGATTATCTCTGATCACAATTATCTTCTGTAAAACGATAGGACACACGATTCTTTAAACTCAGATCAGCTCTGATACAGATCAACTCTGTGAAAAGAATGGTGCCATCTACAATCAATCAGAGACTTTCTTGCGCATTTCAAATATATTGTCCTTAATGTGTGGTCCTAACTTCCCTGTTAGGATTTGTGGTACGGTAGATTAAACACTCAGGCTTTTTATTTTGGCCTTCATTTCACAATTGTCTTGGTTTTGTCTTCTTTTGTTAGATATATTGATTAAAAACTTTTATGTTTGATTTGTTTTTGTTGGTTATTACAGTTTCGCGCGCGACACTAAGCTGTTTCCATGGCGGTTCGGACAGACGGCCGGATGGACGGACAGACGGACATGCAAAAATCAAAATAACTATAAATATTATGCATGGGTGTCCAACCCATTTTGCTCTACCAGCAATATTTCTTAGTATACCCTATGTTTTGATCCAGGGTATAACTGGATTGAGTACAAATTTATTAGATTAGGGTACAGTTGCTCAACTTATTTTTCTTTTTAAGAAATAATGTATACTTTCACATAATACTGTCAAGAATATGTTAGGGAAATTAGGCCTTGGATGAAAATGAAACCTAAACGGAAAAGGAACAGGTGGTACCATTGATTTTATAAATGTATAAAATCAATGGTGGTACTTATCTATGCTAGAAGTACAATTTGTTCAAAAAAACTTAATGGTAAACTTACTTAATCAAAATTCTCTTCGAAATTGTCCACAGAATTCACTCATAGAAAAAGAAAGAAATAGTAAGCGAAGTCTAGGAGAAGAAAGAAATTAAAATAGTACACAGATACAAGGAAGAAAAAGAGAGGATTTTGACGCAAGAGATTTCGACGAATTAAAATATAAAAAAAAGGAGTGGAAGTAACAATAAATATCGCTGTAATTAATTGCAAATTCTATAAAATATTTCATGCGTTTTTTCAATTTTATTCTTATTTCAAGACAACGCATTTATTCCAATGACAATAAATGCTTTTTTCCTTGTGTGCTAGTTAGGTGGAATTTTTTTTTTTTTTACAATATTTTTGGATTTGTTTTTAGAATATTTAGGTTAGCAAAATTCATTTTAATAGTGCTAAGGAAAATAATGATTACATGAGTCCCGATATTTTAATGTTTGATTAGAAAAAAAGTGTTTTTGTTTGATATATTTTCTTTATTTTTTCGAAATAAACATAGAGTTCAGAGACTCCAACAACCCACCCTCTACAAGTATTAAGTTTCCAGTCCCTTTCTCCACATCTCTTCGGCAATCCATTTTTGTTCTCTGGACACGAAATGTACGATAGTCAACAGCGTGTTGACTAAGGTATAGTGATGTACTGTAGACGGTAGATATATCTTGGTAGGGGTAAACAAGATTAGTTGGCTTGATTGAAGAATACTTGTTGCCGGTTAAAAGATCACTGATAATTTGGAACAAGTTTAATATCAACGAAAAGTTATTCTAAGTAGTGCATTTCCTCATCGAACAGTATCTAAAATAAAAACAATGTCCATCAGCAGTTTTAGCGATTTCAGCAATTTTATTCAATTATAATGGGTTTTCCAATAAGGACTTGACAACTTTTTTTCCAGAGCCCAATCGGAAAACGTACGTCGCTTCGAATGGTCCATCGGCTTCAATTCTTGAGTGAGCCTGATCTTGTATGGGTGTAAAGTAAGATCCTTACATTCGCCATAAAGTGGTCTTGGTGATGCCCAACTCTTGAGAACGCCGTGGAATTGACTGATTTGGATCATTTGCTTCGGACGATTCAACGGTAGGGATATTTTCGACCAACCCGTAGTCTCACTGGCACGGCAACATCACACAACGAATATGTAGACTCAAACTTTTTCACTAAACTTGTTACTGCCTGTCTACTAGGGCGAGAATTACGACCGAAAATCGGAATTAACGCTCTTAAAGTAGCGGCCACCGACTCCGAATTTCTGTAGTAAATTTTTAAGACGTTGTTCCTTCGTGTACTTCACCATGATGAAAAGGTTATGTCTACTGAATAAACTGACAGTGACAGTTCGATGTTAAGTGAAAAGGTGCGTTCACAAACTAAATTCAAAATTGTCAAGCCCCTACTGGAAAACCCTTTATTAAAATGAAATTGCTGGTCAAGTGAGAACTTTTATTGTTTATTTACAATCGTGTTATGGGGAAATGCACTTGAAATATTTTAACTATTGCAGTAATCTTAGAACTTGATAATTTAATCATTGCATCAGAATTGGGTTGCGGTGATTCGGTTAGCAACACGTAGCATAACACATAGGATTATTTCATGTCGCGCCAAAATTCACTCATTTGGTTATATTATTGCTTTCAGCGATTCCAGACTCCAGAGTGTAGTGATCTGTTAAGCTTATTATTGTGTCTACCGTTTACTATTTCCATGCATTCGTAGAGCGGTACTGTTCTAAATTAGACGATTAATGCTCTACCTGGGGCGAAATCATGTAATTCGACGCTCGATAATCGTACGCTCGATGAATGAAAACGATATCGTCAGCTCGACAGTACATTTTTGCTTCATGTAAAACGATTCATCGAATGTCATTTGGTCTATCGAGTAACCCCTGCATATGCAATGCTAATTCTTTTGACGGCCTGTCATTTGCAAATCAGTCCATATTTGAAAGCCATATTAAAAAAAAATATACAACATACTTTCTGCCAAGCTTTTATTGTTTTTATAGGTGGTCCACTACTATTTAACATGTTTGCAAGTTTTATCCATAACTTTTTCTTTTTTTCTTTTCCATTGCCGGTATTTTGCAAACTGTTTGTTGCCACAAGCGAATGTTTTTCCATGAATTTTATCAGCATGTTCTGTTGTACCTGCGTAGTTTGTTGAGACCTTAAAAATTATTATAGTAATCGCTGGCACAATAATCAAAATTATAAATTTAAACTTAGATATTCGTACTTCCCGGTTAATTTGTGCAAAATCTGCGGCCAAAACTAACAGCTCGTCAACTAAAAACAATAATTCGATATCAAAAGTCATATCGAATTGTCTTTACCGAGCATTCGACATAAGTTGGTCGACATATCGAGTTACATAATCTAAAAACTAGTGACGGACGATAGTTTTCACTCGATATCGAGTTATATGATTTGGCCCCAGTATTGCCATTACTTTTTTGAGGCCAGCTGCCAACGAAATATTGTGCTCGCCAGTGGGCCCTAAGTAGCTTCCTCTGTGGGTTGTTAGGTAACTTCCACGATCATCCGTTATTGAAATAACACACTCCACTTGAACTCCAACAGAGGTGTTTTGAAATTACTACGTAGCAGGTAAAGACCACCGGAGACTTCCTTGTAGAATCTGAAGTTCTTGCTATGTTAGCAACATCATTCTGTAAAGTTTCCTCTAGTATTAATCTAAAATGTAATCATAGGGGCTGTAATCTGGCATATATGGGACAAGCTTTGGGTCCTCAACGAATATATTTTCTTTCGATTCAGTCGTTTGCTTGCGACTATACATCAGTTGCCTTTTGTCTGACTATGAATCGGTGTTTCTTCTCTTTTTCGCACAGTTTCTCATTTTCTGTCTAGACAAATTTTTCTTATAAGGTCTTCTGCAGTGTGGAAGTTGTGAAAGTTTACGAATGACCTATTATGTGCAAGCGAGGCTCTAAGGACGGAGAGCATCAAGGTTGTACGCAATTTTCATTGCACACACTATACATAAGAGATCTTCTTGGCTGCGAAAATAGTAGTATTAAAGTAGTTGTCCTATGGCAGTACGGTGACACATTTTTTTATGGAAGAACGATTCTATATTTTTCAACTCTTTATGGGAATTCCGGGACCACTTTATGTACTGAAAAAATACCAGACCACTTTTAGCACTGAAAAAATAATATATATTTGATACGTGGTCTTGGAGGCTATACAATTTGACCTTGGCCTCTGATGTCACTTTGACTTTTGGATTCGGAAGTGTCTAGTCTTGGAGGCTACAATTACACCTTAAATACGTCTAGTCAAATACGTGACAAGGGATTCCTGTCTGGTTAATGGCGAGGATTCTGTTAGCCTGTTTAAAAGCTGTTTAGCAGTTATTATCGGACCTGTTTGAAAAGCTGTATGGAATCCCTTGTGACGTAGACTAGATGTATTCAAGATAAAATCATAGCCATGTATTTCCGGTTTAAAAGGTCAAGGTGACGTCAGAGGTCATGGTTAAATTGTAGCCACCAACACAACGTATCAAATATATATTATTGTTTCAGTAATTGATCTGGTGGCTCCATAGACAATGGGCCATTTTTTCAGTATAAAAGTGGTCCCAGAACCCCCAAAAAAAGATGGAAAAAATGGAACCGTTTTTCCACACAAAATGTGTCGTCGTACTATCATAGAACAACTACTTATCAAAATCGATATACTTAGGCCATTTTTATATAATACCAAACCATTAGCTATCTATGTATGTCATTATTAACGACTGATTGGAACCCTCAGTGGCATTGGAATGTATAATTGTTTTGCGATGATTCGTTTTTTACAACAAATTTAACAGAATCAGATATACGCTCCATTCGATAAAATGTTACAATGAGTTTTAAGTCGTTTGTGAACAATTCAAGGATGAACAACTGCAGGTAGTCCTTGAATTGCAGATGACTCCATACTGTGGGGTACCTTACCAGTCATAATGATGTACTAATAGCTCTATACCCTACCTGGTGTTGAAAATATGCTTTCTAATGTAAATAAGAAATATCACTAAAACGACTCGTAATGCCTAAGGGATGAATTTTCTCTGAGAATTAATTTAGCGACACAAATAGATAATTTCACTATCCTTCAAAGAGAAAAATTGCCTTTTATATAAAAAAGCATTTAACAAAGTTTTTTTTAAAGAACGTTAGGCAACATTGAAATATGTTACAAAAACAGCAGCAAGGACATTTAGCTTAAAATTTACAAACAAACGTAATTTAACAGGACAACAGTTTTCATTGCAGACAAAATAAAAACATTTGCAGCAATTTTTCACGTACACCCATCTAACTAAATTGAGCGGGGAACAAAACGAAATTAACCAACTCACCGGCTGGCATTGTACAGCAGCCACCTAATATGCATTTTATCAGAGGAACATTATTTTAGAGATTTTTCACAAGCACCACTAAATTATTGCTTATATCCTACTGACAGGATAATGCCATAAATTTAAGCTGTGAAACCACATTTAACCCATGCACGAAAATAAATTTCATTTCGAATAACAATAAAATGTGCAAATTGTGGTCAAGCAAACAGAGTCTGCTCACTGGTGCATCTGTAGAACACAATGCATGTCTGAAGTAATTGCTACACGAGGATTGTAAAATTCAAGTGACCCATTGATGACAAATTACGTGTGCACTTTCCGACCGTTCTCTTGCCATATCCGGACAGATAAAAAAAAAGGAGTAAATTTAAAGCATAATGAAACCGACCGAGTTGAGATTGCATTTTGGAGTTTTTATGCTAAAATCACTGACCACTAGCAACAAGAGTACCAACAACGATTCGATTCTACGGCAACGAGTCGTGCACATTTTATTTGTGGAGCACCCTGTAACTACGGACAGCTCAAAAAGATAATACCATGGTTTACCACAGAATTTATGGAAATCAGATTTTAAAAAAATCCCTGAGTGTTTAACGTGTGCATTATGTCAATCATTTATTCTCGGAGATTTTCCGCGGCATGAATCCACTGGACTATATATGCAAGTAAGTACGTAAACATCCTTCTCTAAGTGTAAATTAATCCACTTTAGCATAAAATTGAAATCTATGTGAATTTCAAATTAGCTGCCATTTCTAATAATTTAATGATGTTGGAAGAGCTTATATTTAAATCATCAACTTAGAGGTCTTAGCTCTTAATAAGAAATCTTTTCAATTTATCCTGGACAAAGAATCAATATGTGAGTTTTTTGGAGACCATAAATGCTGTAATTAGGCTAAACTGAGAAAGAAAACTAAATAAATTAACCCGTATTACCATAAAATCTCCATTAATTACCCGCGAAGTTGAAATTTTTTAGATCAATCATATCAATAAATATTGTCATACATATATTGTACCGCCAAGAAGTAAAACATATAAAAAAATAGTTATGTACTCAAGTCCAAGAAGAGTTTTTATTGCACATTTTTCCTTCACTACAGATAATAGAAGTATGAAGTGTTTAAAGATAGGTATGCAAATAACAGCGAGCTCTAACGAACCACAAAGAGAAATATTTGAAAAAATGCTCTAAGACCTAGAAATATACGTTAACCCTTTAGTGGGCGCACTAGCAAACTCACACAAGTGGGCGGATGGGGTCAGCTTTGACCCCAATTTCTTTCTAGAAATTTAAGAAAACCACTAAGTATTCAAAAACAATCCAGTTCGATATTTAAATCTTATTACTTTAACAAAACTGAAAAACAAATCACTTCTCTTGAAATTAACACAAAAATAAATTAACAATTATTTTGTATTCCATACTGAGGAACTTCTTGCCAGGCTTTTGTAGAAAAGTAACAAAATAAAACCACTATTCAGAGTAGCGTAGAAAAGCTACACTATTCACTCCGAACTATAATCTCAACATACATTTTATTTATTTTCACTAGAGCTCATTCGAAAATATTATAAAATGTTCAAATTTCAAAAGATATACATAACGATCAAAATTACATAAGTGGGCGCATCAGGTCACACTTCACTATAGTACAAAAGCAGGCGTACGTTACAGTGGCTCGAGTACGACGATTTTCAAAATAGTGTTCTAAGCAGGGATAGCAGCAAAGAGTTAACCGTTATTTTTAAAAGATTCCTCTGGAAGCTTAATATTTTCGATTTAAAAATATGTATTCCTCTAGAACCTTTATATTTTTAACTACAAATATAAATCTTCGTGTGCAAGATTTCAAAGATCTTATATAATCAACAGCAGATTTATCCGTAAAAGTTTCATTAGAAGAAATAATTTTGAAACATTTAATATAACTGTTCTGGATCAGTTATCTTCGGGGTCTCAAAAAAGAATTAAAAAAAAGAGTTGATTAGATGGGATATTTATGGAACTTTTATTAACGCTTGTAAGCGTTAAACTCAAATCCCCCGTGCATGCATGATTAATAACTACTGCCACCAATACAATAATATTGGTATTGGTGTGGTGGCCCGTCATTGTGGTTTCGAGTGTCTTGAAGCGTCGTTTAAATATTGCGTAACGATTAGAAAAAGGTTGATCACGAGCAGTCGTGGAGTAAAGTCCTCTTCAAGGAGCAATACGACCCTAAGTTTCAGGACAAGTCGGACAAGGGGGCGCAATGGCGGGTTCTGACCTAAAAGTGCAGTGATAGTGCGAAGTGATTAGTGTTGTGCTATTTACAGTTCATTTAATTAAATAATTTTAAGGAAATTCTGTAAGCGTGATTCGTTTCGAATCACTAAAAGTCTTACACGCTTCTGACATTGTTCTCACTTTTTTTTTTTTTTATTAAAGACTAATAGTAATTAACAGACTTTATTTTGAAACAAATAAGAACAAAGTACCTAATTCAGAGCAACTATCAAAATATTTTGTAATATTTCGGAACCTAAATTATAACGGTAATCGTTTAAAACATATTTTAGGGCAGAGAAGGCCCGTTCTACGCTAACTTGTGTAGCTGACACAGCGTGTAGAAAGTTCGGTAATTTATATAGATTTGGATGACTGTATTTCAACTTCTTCCAATAAACCGGTAAAATAGTGCTTAGGGGTACACTTGCTGGCTTAAAATTGTCAATGTCTTTGTATGCTGCCACAACAATAGGATTTTCCAGGGCTTCTGAAGCGGAATCTTCGTCTGGTTCCAAACTTTCAAGAAATCTTTCAAGGAGTGAAACGTCTGCCAAGGTTTCAGTGGCTAATGAAGATTGTATAGGTGTTGGGGATTCATTTATTGGTGGAACTTCTGAGCAATTCAAGGTTTCTACTTGCTCGTTATTAAGTGATATCATTGTGAAATTACTTTCTTTAAATGATTTCTTGCTGATTCTTTCTATTCGTTATTTCGAAGCCGACTAATTCGGGGATCTAAGAAGATTGCTGAAATTATAGTCTCATTCTTCAGCAAGTTAGTCTCTCTAAATTTCAATGCTTCCTTAAAATTTCTTGCAAGGCCACCATCCGTGCTTTCAATAGTTAATTTAAGCTCCATCCAGCTTATGTAAAAACACCCAACAGTAACTGGCTGTTCTGTAGCTTCAAAGTGGTTGATTTGACAGGATCGATGGTACGAATAATGCTTTCTACTATTTCCCATTCTTGATCATCAATTTTCAGTGCGGGATTTGTATCTTCGTGAATGCGGCAAAAATGTTTGTACTCCGTAAGACCTTGTAACATATCCCACGAAGAATTCCAACGAGTAACGACGTCCAGCATTGGTTTCCTGTAGTCTAATTCTGATATCAGATTTCTGTGAAAAGACACTTACATTATCGAATAAAATTTACTACAATAATGTAATTTTGCTAGCCTGTATGATAGTGGGCGCAATATCTTGCATATTTTCCTTGCTTTCGCGATGACATCTTTAATTTCTTCATTCTTAAATACATCGTGCACTGCTAACTGAAGACTATGTTCTGCAAAACGTACAGATTTTACAGAACCCAAACTAATACCATCTAATAACTACATAAAATGATCAACATCTCACTCATCAACGGTAAGGTCGTTAGGTTCATCACGTAAGAATTGGACAGCTTTAATAATATTTCTTCCATTATCGGTTGTAACTCTTTATACTTGATTTATGTTAATATCATATTCAGCAAGCACACTTAAAATTATTTCTTTTAAAATTGCGCCGGTATGACTGACTTTAATTTCATTCATGGCTAAAGTTTTAATCACTATTTCCTTAAATTTCCAGAATTGGATGTTAATTCACAATATAGATCGATCCAAACGAGTTGCAATATCGATTTTGAGTGCCAATATTTTGCCTTTGCATAGTCTTTTAGTGTCGTTTCTAGTATTTACAGATTTTATTTTCATGAACTGACTTATATTACGTGAACTAATTGCTTCAATATTTAAAGCATTAAAAATTGGGTCCACAACTCCTCGAAAAGCTTCCGAGTCCAATAATTTGAAAGGCCGCCCGTCTTTCGTCATTAATTTCACACAAGAATCAATAATGTTCTCCTTAGTCATTTCAATCTTTATTATTGCCGTTTAGTTTTTGGAGATGTGCTTGCGGTTTCATCCTCCTGCCCCTCTTGAAGCAATTGCTCGTAAAGTTGACTATGCTGAGTTTGAAAGTGTTTTCTTAAGTTGGTTAAATGCGATCCTGATAATTTCGTGGAACACTTCTTACATTCACTTTGATTTGAATTACGATCAAAAGTAAACAAATTTCTTATGACAACTTTTTAACTTTTCAGACTAAACTAACTGTAATATATTTGACAATCGCACTTCACATCCCTGCAACTAAAACGCGGCCGGCGAAACACATTTTATATTCTTGAAAACAACGGTACTTCAGTTATCAGTAATACCGGCAATAGGGATAGACACTTTTGTTTACGGTGTATGTAAGTAGCTTTATTAAAATTGCTATACATGCATGCATTCGTATGCGTATTGCAACTTAAGTGTACTATTATTAGGTGAAATTTCATCTTTTCACTGCCGGGGATTTCAGTTTTGGTAATTAGCAAGATACAGTACAATCGATAATAAATAGTGAAATGTAAAAAAAAATACTCCGCCTACTATTATTGACAAAAAAATTTTTAATTTTCACTATATTTTATTGAATCTAAAATACAATATGAGAAAAAAGATTTATTTTTACTTCTTTATTTGATATCTCTTCCTTTGTAATAGAAATATTTAATTTTGTGAGCTAAAAGATTTCACAGGAGAGGAACACTTATTTTTTAGAACCCTAAGTTATAAATTCCAAATGGAACAGTTCTGCTCACAGATTTATGTGAAAAGGTTCCAGTATAACCGATAAACTAGAAGAGATTGAAAAAGTTCCATAACTGTTACGACCCCTGATTCTAAGATGAAAAGCTACTGGAAAACGCAATGTCGAGAGAGAATGCGTTCTACATATTTTTCGCGATTAAAATTGCCCTGACCCCATGCGCCTACTTAAGGGTTAAAAATTTCGATAAAAAAGGTGGGTTCTTTCTACTGAAGTTTTTGCCACACTCCTATCTACTATTATTTACTATTGGGACCTCTATCTAATCCTGAGCTACCGTTATTTTCTTAGATTTATCATTTTATTTTTATTAATAGTTTTTAATATCTATTCACGCTGCAAACTAATATCACACTTTTAGTTTATTATTCTGAGCTAATTAATTTTACTATCATATATTTTAAATTTTCACGAAGTACCCTTATTAATTATATCTTTATTTTAAGATACACTTTAGCTGGCTTATGTTAGAGTCACTAAGATGAAACTTAGACTGCTTCATTTAAACCACTGTCGGGGCCCTCTGAAAATATTTTTAGATAGAGCACATGTCATACTGATTCGTTTTCCTCACCAACTTTACAGCATCGAGAAAATTGTTTAATTGTACACTCAGTCTCTTAGCATGATTACCTCAATTTTGGCCCAATAACCCCTTATCACCGCTACTCCTTTCTTGGTGTAGGCTCTGTTCCCCCTAAGTAGCCCCATATTGTTTTCCTCCTTTTGTGTATAGATCATAATTATTACAGCAGGTATTGGTCCCCCGATGACTGGCTTCCTTGTTGGTGATGTCGCCTTGTTTCCGATCGGGATTTTCACACTCAAAGCTCATCCGCTATCTTATTGCACTCGATATTTCTATGGCTAGTCATCCTATATAGGGTTAACTTGCGCCATACAGAATTTTCGTCTAGGCAATCTTTGCAAGACTGGGTCAACTTTGAATCTACTATCGCAGCATACAGCGCCTTAACGGTTATATTATTATTATATTATATATATATTATATATTATATATTATTATAGAATAACGTTTGGTGAATTGCCACTAATTATAGCAGAAAAAATATTAAATTTTTCCGGCAGTATACAGGGTGTTGTAAACTGTGGACTCTCCTCTTAAGTTTGACCTATTACACCTATGATTTAATTGTTGCCGGTAAGGGAACAAATTACATACCATACACCCTGTAATTTTTAATATAAGTTTTGTAAAAAACTAGATTTTTCTTAATCATCCTGTAACTCCGAAACGGTTGATATGGACCTCCACCCCGCTGCCTTACATTTTTTTTACAAGTCTGCTGTTAAAACTCCTTCATTACCTTTTCCACTCGCTGGGATTGAGTATATTGAACCCACCAGTAAATATTAGAACAGGAAATTGCAAGTCTGTTACCATCAGTGTAGTCTATTGTTCGAAGGAATGTTCATACTCCCCCTCTTTTCATCATAACTTTTCACTCCCATTTCTTTTGATGGAGCACTGATTGCCGATACACCGTCTTTATACATTCTTGGGAGTAATATTTTCTGTAAGCTAAGCTGGACAGATCACATCTTCTCTATTACCAAAAAAGCATCGAAATGTCTTGGATTTCTGTAAAGATGTCAGAAATAATTTAGCCCATCGAACCTAACGCTCCTCTTAAAGTCGTATATTACACCTAACATGGAATACAATTCCCATATCTGAGCCGAGCTTCTCGCACAGCATTAGCTTCATTTGATATTTCGCAAAAGAGAGCCTTAAAGCTCATTGACTATTTGAGAATTACTTGTCACATCGACTACTGGAGCACCGCCACGAGCCTTTCGCTCCTTTATCGCTACATGCATGGCCAATGTTCTGATTAAATATCTAGTCTGATCCCTTGTAGAATCATTCCTGCACGCAATACTCGCGATGCACATTCTTTTATCCTTCACATTACTTTTGGGCCGAATGAACTGTTGAGGAGTTACTAATTGAACTGGTTGTTGTTGTTGATATATATAGTATGATAGATGATGATTGATTGAGACAACAAAATGTATATGTTGCAGTTCAACAGTTCTATATTTATATAAATATATAAATATATATATATATCTATATATATTTATCCTAAATTCTTAGTAGGATAAAAATTGAAATTACATTATTTTTATTTTATGATAATCTTTTTTTTATTTTAAATTATAATTCTTTCTTTTAAATTTTTTAAAATATTTTTATATTTTAATAACACTGTAACAATAAACTTTTAAAATATTCTTTAACAGTTTTGCCCGCTGGCGTCTGAATTAAAAACTGTACAAATTTTCCTTTTGGCAATTAAATTAAAACTTTTATAAATTTACCCTCTGGCGTTTAAATCAAAACTATTTATCTTTTTTTAGTTTGCCCTCTGGCGTTTTAAATAAAATTATATGAGTTTGCCCTCTGGCGATTCACTAATAACTAAAATATCCTTGACACAAATTCTATATTTTTAAAAACAAATACATTCCAAAAAGTCTTGATGTGTATTTTCTCAAAATGTATACAGTAGTGTGTATCTGTGTTCAAAGTTTTTTTCTTCAAAGTGTTTTCCTTTAAACGTCAAATTTGAATTTTTTATTTTATTTACAGTCAGCGCAAATATTACTCTGACAATATTTTATTTACAGTCAGCGCAAATATTATTCTGACAAACAAAAATTATATTTTATTCTATTTTTAATTACCAACAAAAATAAAAATTATTATGTAGCTTCCGCTACACCAAACACTAAAATTCCGTGATGCTTTCCTATCCCGAACTGTGCCAATGTGGAACAGTTTACCATCTACTGTTTTTCGTCGGGCTTGCTATATGTGAAAGTTCAATAGTGACATACATCAGCACCGCTGCGACTTTTCTCATGTCCTATAATCCTTTCCCTATCTCCTTCCTGCCATGCTGTGCTTTGCATCATAGGTTATTTCCTAAGTTTGACTTAATAATATTAAAAAAAACATTCATTTTAGCCTTACTGAGCTGCCAGCCGCTATACCCGTAGGCTTACAATTAAACCCAGATGTATCGGTCTGTGGATTTTTGGTAACTTATCCAGATTGTTCTTCCTCTTGAGTGCCATCCAACAGACGATGGAACCGAAGCATAGCATTGAACTGACTATGATTGTGTACGTTCATCATGCCACATTGGGTTTGAGACCCCAGCTATCCTCAGCGATTTTCTTACATATGTAAGTAGCCACACATGGATGTATATTGCGGTATACTTCTGGAAGATCAGTATTAAATTGGCATACTGGGAGAAACAGGCGAAGATGTGCATTACACATTGTCAACAGAAGACAAAAGAGTTCCTCACACTCAGGAGAATGGAATTAAGGCTCATAACGGGCTTATTTTCTGGGCATTCTATTGTCCACATAGATCTCATCTTTAAAAGATGGGTAAGGTAAGGCGTGTCGCTTCTATACTGAAGACGTTGAGACCGCTGAACACGTCCTTTGAGGCTGTAAAGTATAAAACTAAAATATCTAGAAAGCATTCCCGTTGGTAGAAGATTTTGCAAAGATGGCCCCAAAAGACCTTAAAAGACCTTAACCTCTAATGGCCGCCTATCACACATACTTAGGGGTAATATCACAAAAGATCTAGGAGGCCGCGGTGACTACATGAGAAGCGGTAACTAGATGAGGATCGGTATTTCTGTATACATCCCCTGCGACTAATAAACTAAAGCAGAGGCCATTACGTGTATAAATATTCCATTTTTGGTTAGCTAACGTCATTACATTTTCCACTTTCTAACATATGATTACATCTCTGTCTACATATACCCTAGGTGTCACTTTTGTTTATGTTCGGTAATGGAATTTACACTAGCACCAAAGGATCAAGTTAAATTTAAATTAAAAACAAAACTATTTACATACTTTTATGAGGAAATTTAGTTTGTAATTTTGACAAAATCACTTAATTATACCCTAGATGAAATCTAAAGGGTGACCTAAGTTTGTCATTCCATTTCACCTCGAGATAGTGATGGTAGAGCAAAATGGATTGCACACCCAGGCATATCATTAAGAGTTATTTTGATTTTTGCATGTCCGTCCATCTGTCCGTCTGTGCACACGATAACTCGAGAACGCGTTCATTAAGTACACGGACTTTAAAACAAAAAATAAAATTAAGTTCGAAAATGAGACAAATCGGGCAACTCCCACGTGGGGTTGCCATACAAAAATTTCATTTGCAACTGTATATTTGGACACTAGCTGAGAACGCGTCGGTATAGAGAGCTGAAATTTGGCACATGGTGTTTTTATAGTAATAGCAAATAGAATTTCAAAAATGGACTAAATCAGGCAACCTGGTGTTGGTGTTGCTATATAAAAATTTAGGTTTTTTACATATACTGTGAAAACGATCAGTCCTAGACATTTCTGTTGCACTAAAGAATATTTCAGAATACGAAATCATATAAAATTGGTTATAATCATTTTTTCTGTCCAACAAACCGTTCTTGAAATATATGTGAAAAATCACTTCAGAAATCAAACTTGCATAGATCGGTGGCCATACGAAGTTTTATACGGGCATTTTTAATATATTTCCTTAATATAAATTTACCAAAAATGACACTTCAAGGCAAGTTATTGGGCAACCGAAAATGGAAATAGGCTTTGCTGGGGAATCAGGAATCTCAAAAAGTTGTTTTATATTACAAGCGCTCACTCTGCGGCTACTGACAATACAATATTTGATTATTAAGAGCACAATTGAGATCTAATTCTCTTTAATTTGAGCAAACTCTGAGCTAGCAAAATTCAACTCTTGTAATTTCTTGTATTTACCTATTTAATTTACAATTTAAACTAAACAAGCTAGAGAAATGAAAATTAATGAAATAACAAAACTAAGTTAATATTATTAATAATAAAAATATGATAATACCAATAATAACACCAATACTAATATATAAATTAGACGTGAAAAAATATAGTTATAAGATGGATAAAAGGTAATAATAAAATTGTATAACAGTTATCATAGTTCAATGTTTTGTCACGCCTTCTCAATAGGATAGAGCAGAGCAGTAATAGTACTGTGTTTAGCTCTGAAACCACATTGTTGATCGGGAATTAGATTTTTGCGATCAATAAATTCCCGAATTTTAATGTATCAGAAGCGTTCCAGTACTTTCGATAGCACATGGAGAATACTGATGGGCCTAAAATCCTGAAGCGTAGATGCTTGAATTTTTTTCCTCGTTGAGTATACTTTTGCAACCTTGCACTGAGCTAGAAATGAGAATGAAGCGAATGTATATGTTATCAAGACCAATAGCATTAGATTTAATAGATTTAAATGCCAATACTACTTCATCAAAATTCACATTACGAAACGCAAATCGACCATTATTGCCATCATATGATTGCTCATGAAAATCTGGTTCAAAGGAAGTAAAGGGTTTTCCAATAAGAGGTGTTATTTTAATTAGCCCGCTATTTCGGTAGATGTCACTTTTGGAGCTGTAATTTTTTGACATTTGACAAGTAGAAACTACGCCAACAATGCATTGAAATTATTAAAATTCACTATAAAAATGGTGAAAATGTGGCAGAGACGGTTCGTAAAACTCGAACATTTTTGGGTCGTCGTGAAGCACCTTGTCGGACCGCAATACAGAAATTGGTAGAAAAATTCGAGCTGTCGGGACAAGTTAGTGATGTAAAGAATAAAACCCGTGCACGTCGCTCAAGATCAGCCGAGAATATTGCTGCTGTAGCCGAAAGTGGTGAAGAAAACCCAGGTTTGTCCATTCCTCGTCGTTTTTTTGGAATTAGGCATTCCACAAACGTCATTACACCGTATTTTGCATAAAGATTTGGGTCATAAGGCTTATAAAGTTCAGTTAACACAAGAACTCAAGCCGGCCGATCATCAACAACGTCGAGTCTTTGCTGATTGGGTCCTTGAAATGCATGAAAATGATCCGGAATTCCATCGAAAACTCATCTTGAGTGATGAGGCCCATTTCCACCTCGATGGCTTCGTCAACAAGCAAGATTGTCGCATCTGGGGCTCGGAAAATCCAAGAATTATTTTTGAAAAGCCTCTCTATCCTCAACGTGTGACTGTTTGGTGCGGTTTATAGTCCCGCGGGGTCATTGGACCTTACTTTTACGAAAATGAGGCTGGAGCAACAGTTACGGTGAATGGATTGCGCTATCGACAGATGATTAATGATTTTTTATGGCCGGAATTGGATGGTATTGATCTGAACAACGTTTACTTTCAACACGACGGCGCTACGTGTCATACAAGCAACGAAACCATTGGTCTTTTACGGGAAAAGTTTCCGGACCGTGTTATCTCTCGAAGAGTTGATCACAATTGGCCACCGAAATCTTGTGACTTAACACCTTGCGACTTCTTCCTTTGGGGCCACGTGAAAGAGAAGGTCTACGCCAACAGCTCAGCGTCGATTCAAGACCTCAAAGATGGAATTCGTGAGGCTATCGAGGACATAGGGCTGCCACTTTGCTATTTGGTTATGGAAAATTTCATGAAAAGGTTATGGTCCTGTAGGCGTGGTCGTGGTGGTCAGTTGGCTGCTGTTATTTTCCATTATTAACGGCATAACTTTCTCTTTGTAATGAAATAAAGATCCGATCATTTATCTCAAAAAATTGCATTTGTCTTTGAATAGAAAAATAACACCTCTTATTGGAAAACCCTTTATTATGTTGTGCACTGTATATAAAGTAAATATTCCAGTCATCCGGATCGAAACTACATGAATTATTAGCCTTAGGAAAAATGGCTGCCTGTTTCATATTCCTCGAAATTATCTTAGTTGGTAGATTTGGGTCTAGTTTGGCACTAAATTGCTGAAACAGTTTTGTTTCGAAGTCTCTTATAGTTTGCTTTTTTTAACTCATGACTTTCGTAACTTTTCCACCAATTGTAAGCAAAATTTCGCTCCATAATAAGTGCTCTAATGTCATCATTGAACCAAAAACGACCAAAATCAAGTTTTTAATGAATATTCAGGCGCAAATTCATTATATAAATTACCTAAAACCTCCCTAAAGTATTCAACCTAAAATTCAACACAGATGAGAAAGATGAGAGCCCAACCTACATACTCACTCTGTTGAGATTTCTACACATGATGGTGCTCTGGAGAGGTCTGATAAAGTCAGGAAATGCTTAGGATGCCACTACAGTGTGATGATCATTATATCCTGAATTTACCAAAGCCTAAACAACTTTCAAAAACCGCGCTAAAATCCCTTGCATAAATTTAATTGCATTTAATTTAATTTAATTATTTTATAATGGGCGTATAAAGCGTATTAACTTACACATCTTTGAGATTCGCATGAAAATTATTGATGATGATCCTATGATTTAGTTTCTTATTTATAGTGCATCCTCTATTTAATATTAATAATCATGTTTCGCTTATGTCCAACAAAAGACTGGCCATGTATCTGCAGATAAATTGATATTTGTTGACGATCCATCTATCCATGTACAAAATTAATGTAATTTATTTGGAAAACACTGTTTGTATTTTCTTCTTTATTACAATCTCTGTTAGAAAACCTCCATAGAATCCAGTTCAATTAAATTTTTCTTTTACTGTCATGTTTTCAAATCACTTGCGAAAAAAAAAACCATCAATCATGGTAGGTGGCGAGAGATTATGTCAGAATGCTGAAATTCCCTGTATCCAAATCGTATTAAAACAAAAAACAAAAACCAAACCAAACAAAACACAAAATCCATAAACCACTGAACTCAGATAAATTGAAATTGATAGCGTCCCAGGGCTCTATATATATGCGGCACAGTGTGCTCAGCTCACCAAAAATGGAGAACAGCTCTCGCTCTCAGCTGCAGGGCTTTTATCAGTTTCGTCGATATGAACTTTTAGTTGCAGAAAACATAGCACCGGGTGACTGGGGACTCGACCAGGGAGGATGAGACAAGCGTGGTTTGGACAGGACAGGCATAGATAAAGTCACATTACCCCTGAAAGAGGATTACGTTTTTTGGCGATAACTGATAATGTTTCGATTTCCATGGAGGGTGACCTAGAAAAAAAAAACAATTCTTGCCATACTTTCAGCTCAACTCTTGCGGAAATTTGAAATCAAAAGGTTCAAAGGACATAGTTGCGAGCTATATGTTTTCCGCCTGGGAAAATTAGAAACGGATCGATTTTTTACTAACAGTTTTAGGATGAAATGGTCATAAATATTTTTGGATACTTATAAATGATTAATGGCAGACTTTTAAGTGAGTGAGGGTGTATTCTATTTGCATTCTACATTCTGTTTATTGCTCATTGACCTTTATATAATCGGGTCATATAGTTTCTACATCACTAGATAAGAAGGCCTACTTTGCTAGGTTATGTATGTATACTTGGATTTATTTAATCTACACAAATTTTTAGTTGGAACCGAAATTATTTAAGGATTCAAGCTTGAAATACATATCTGATGTACATAACCTAGTGAAATTGCCATGCCTGAATCAGCATGGTTTCCTTTTAGTCCTAGATGTGGTAAACAAAAATCGATAACATTGTTTAGTTAGGAAATTAATTTTCAATCGATAAAATGCTTTGTGTGTAAGAAAATGATTAGTTAGTATATATGTATGTACAGTTGTCTGTTAGAAGAGTAAGTAATCAGGTAGAGTTATGCTTTTCTGATTAAACTCTTGCTACACGAATTCGTTAGTGGTAATTTCGGTAAGCTGAGAATGCCTAACAGCTTTGAATAATTTATCTTTTGATGCCAAATGTACTAATGAAACAACTAACAACAGCTGAATGGAACTAAGTTTCTTATGGTTACTATACGACACAATTAGAATTTGTCTCCCTTCCTGTATCTTCGAACAAACGACGTACTTAAAGTCGGATTTTAAAGAGTACAATAAAAGTAAAAAGAAAACATAAATAAAGAAAGAAAATAAGGGAATATCACTGCACAGAAAGCACCACAACTGTTGCTGGAGTCATTGAGCTCTCAAGAAGTCTCGTCGCATTGGTCCTTGTTATCCAACTCTTATAGTTGGGTCCAAATATGAAGCGCTCTGGTCTTTCCACGAATTAAGGTGAAAGCTGGCAACCTCATTTAATAGTATTGACCAAACGATGGCGTCCTTGATTTCATATATGTAGCTAGGAGCAAAATACCGTCTATGGAACATGAAAGCGTAAACTCCTAATGGACAATTAAATAAAGCTAGGATAAGCAAACCCAACAGGTAATGAGATTCAGCGAAGCCATACAATATGATACGATAGAGTATAGACGCTGAAGGCCACTTATACTCTGGTAATCCATTAAACAACCACACAAAGACGGCGAACGTATGTGTAACATTCAGCAATGAGTCCGATCCGACCCGATTAAGAACCAGAATAAGAAAAATTACATTAACCTTCCGGAAGTGGTACCCCCTGGCAGGACTCGAACAGAGGCATGCGGTCTACAGCACCGCAAGTACATATAACAGCTACTAAAACATAAAATAAATATTTCGTTTTCAAACTTTTTATAATCAAAGAACGACATCTTAACTTTTTATACAAATAAGAAAAACTCACAAATTCATTCTGACAATACTCCTAATTAATTACACTGGGGAACAAATAACAAATCTTTTCTGCGGCATTAGATTTGGCAGTGATTTTAGTATTCACTATCATTGTAAATACCCGATATGTAGTTTCTCAAGACATCCCACCTGGCAGGATCATTATGGGACCCTTTGATATCTTCAAGGTTGAGAAGCCTCCTTGATGAGTATAGGTAAATGGAAATATCATTTACGATAGCGTAAGTAGAAAAGATAGATAAACCGACAGTTTAAAAACGAGCCCCAATTCTCGAGAAAATGCATTAAGGGCAGATGTAGGATAGATTAGATTTTAGACGACAAATATGCCGGCTCCAGGTTTAGCTGGAGTATGGTTAGAGAAGAATATAATAGGATAAGGACAATTGGCAATGGACAGCAGTTTTAAGGTCTAGCTGAGAATAAATAAGGTATCGAAAGGTGGAAGCACGGCAGTTTAATTTAGAATCTTGAGTATACGATAGCTAGGCCGTAGATCACATTGGGACCGGTCGTCAAGCTACGCGCAATCAAGAATATTTCACAGATGCGCTTTTTGATTTTGGAAAACATTAGTTTTCACGCAAACTTTATGTTAACGATCCCGACAGCTTTTGTTACATATGTGGCAAATCCATCGAAGAAATATACTAACGATTTCGTAAAACAAGCTTACCGACCATATTTTGGAAAACAGCTTCGGCAGCAGGATAAATATTGGGTACAGCATAAAGTATGTAAAGCTTGTGTGGAGTCTCCCTGATATTGGATGCATGGATAACGCAAAGGACTTAAATTTGGAGTTCCGATTGATGATTACTACATTGTGCAGTAAATGTGAAAGGAATAAACCGGTACAAAAGGCGCATGTGGGTTTATCCTAATATACAATCGGCTAAAGTACCAATGCCGCACAATGAAGATTTGCCAGTACCGATATTTACTACCTTATCAACGGATCCCTCTGATGATATTGAAATGTTAGTCACTAACAATGAAAGAAAGAGTGAAAGTGAATTTGAAGGATGCAGTCCTACACTTCAGGGTTTTCCTCAAGATGAGCTCTATGACTACATCCGCGATTTAAATTTATCAAAGAAATCAGCTTAACTTCTTGCTTCCAGACATAGGCGTAAAAAACTACCTTACTGAATTAGAGAGGAAAAAATTCTTTATTACTACAGTGAAGAAGATGATCCGGTATATTGAAACAATGTTCCAACACATTTAAAATTTATGGGTTTACCGGAATATTGGCCAGAGGAGTGACGACTCTTCACGCACAACTCAAAAAGGAGTTTAAAATGTGTGTTACTGCATAATGATAACAAAATAAGTTTCGATACCGATAAGCCACTCAACAAAATTTAAGGAAGAATACGCAAATATTAAATTTGCTTTAGAAAAAAATTCGTTTGTTCAACATCAGTGGTCAGAATTCGTCGACTTAGATATGGTGAGTTTTATTTAAGTCATCAAAGTGGATACACCAAATACCTACCACCATAACTCCTGAGCGGAAGGGAGGATGGGGCAGTCGTTGGCAAGGCCATGAATTTCTGCATATAATTAGATCTGTAAGTGACCGTACACTCTGTAGTTTTTAAAATACGGGGTATTTTGTGAAAGACTAGCACATTTTTTTAATCACCCTGTAACACCGAAACGGCTCAGATGCCTGCCTCTATCCCAATCACCTCCTGCCCTATGAACCACTATGGACAAAACACCCTGTATAAATAGTACTATATGTGAGATCTAGTCTCGAGCGTAAGGGAGGGTGCCGGTTTTGTAAAGGATAACTCAGCTTTAGATTCAGTTCAAATATAAACTTTTATTCAAGATAACCTAGATAACCTAGATATCACAATTTATTTATTTTACTTCAAACTTCAAATAATAACTTAAAACCTATTAAAACTATTAAAACATTCAACTAAAATTCAATTAAAATCCAATAACAACAATGACGACAATTTAAAATCCAAAATAAAAGTTCAATATAAAATCGTCCGGCTTTGCCCACACTCTCTGTCTTTACTTCTGAAAGATGGATGTTTTGTATTGGGTCATATACACCCCAGTTTCCAGCTTTTGCATATATTTCTACCGTTCTTTATTTCACATCCAATAGTACTTACTCTATTGTGAGTATTTTTCTCATGAAAAGTGAATTTCTATGACTTAAAAGTTTTTCATAAAGCTGACATGAAATCATGTCCATTTTTGTACCAAAAAAGGGCAATTTTTTCATCTTAAGAAGGACTGGTTCGCTTCTTTTGCAGTTATCTCCAAACCGTTTATTGGACTCAAATCCTAATTAGATATCGAATTAGGGGACGAAATGTAGATGCAATTTCATCCTATGCACAAGGGTATAAGCTTTAACGCGCATATTTAAAAAATTTGTAGCATCTCTTCGGTACTGCAAGACGACCAAATTGACAATTTTCGCGTGATTTAAAATTTTTAGCGAGTACCTTCAAACATTACAAACCATATTTCTTTGTATGTATTCCAAGGATTTCAGTAATTTTTTTTTGTAAATATAGTCAGCATAATTTAATTTGAAAATTCCTAATCACCTAGCTAACAGACAATACTGTCAGTTGAGAAATATTCTTCTTACTTCTCCAAAACTAAATCACCCGAGAGTTCTATCGAGTGGAATACAGAGTTTGGTAATTCTAAATATGAATTCGTTTAGTTACAGAACTCCGAGTTGAGATTTGTCAAAAGAACTCTCATATCCACACTCCACAACTCTCCGCGTTAATGAATCCGGGCCCAGGAAACGATCACAAATTGTCAACTGATATTGATAAGAAAATATTAAAAAACGTCGAATCGAGTAGAGAATTATAAAAGAGGGAAAATATATGAATTTTCACAACCATTGGACAATTCCACACGAGTATTCCTTATGCAGTATGCAAACAGAATTCCTGCGGAAGAGGTGAGAAGAAGCAAAGAGATATCTCTCCAAAGTGTAGAGTTATCTCTTTGCTTCTTCTCACCTCTTTCCTAAAATCCGGTATGCATACTACATCAAGAATACTCGTTTGAGAAGGGACATTATGAACAACAGATGAATCGTTTACGACAAAAAAAGTAAGTGTTAACTTTTTCTGAGAAGTTTTCAACTTGAAAATCTCGTATTTTGAAGTTTTCGGTAAGTTGTGTACACTGGGTATTTCGGTCTATACCTAAACTTTTAGCCATCACTTAAAATTGCACTCATTTACAAATGCTATTTGAAATCAAGGGTTCAAAACACAAATGACAAACATGTTCGTATATAGATACTACCTATGTAAAAAAAATATTCGAATTAATTTCCGGCACATCAACAGTACTAAAAATGATAGTAGGAAAACATGGTTTTGAAAATACAACATGAGCTGTAAAAATTTATGTGTTCCCGCTTTATATAAATATTACCATACTTTCCTAACTAAAAAAAAAAAATCCTTTTTCCCAGACTTTATGGAGATTTTTCCTATAAAAATCCATAATGGATGTTTTCCATCCGAAAAACGTTCGAGCGAAATCTGAACGACGACAACTATAAGTAATTCCTATGAGTTTGCATTAAAATCTCCTCACATTCGAATAAATAAACAATTTTCCATCAGTTATTTTCTGTGGCAACTACAATACATCTAAGGCAAACCTAAAAACCTTCAAAACACTTTTATCGATGAAAGCCAGGAATTAGCTGTAGAATCATGTGTTTTCTGTTATCGTGTGCTTATGCAATCAAAATTTATCTTTGTCTGAGCCGCCGTCTATGAAAACCCGTTTGTGCGGATTAGGAGCAAAAGATTTTTATTCGAGCATATCCCTGAAACCATCGTTATTGCTTTCAAAAAGCAAATAATAAAATAAAACGGATTTCGTGATACCCGTTTCAGTTTATTGCAAAAAAAAAAAAACAAAAAAAAACATTTGCCCTCGCATTTATTTCGACGTATCTTTCCAGTTCACCACTAACTATATTTCATGAAAACAGGGAGAAAAGATATTTTTTCTATCCTTTTTTCGGGCTTTTTCCCAGCAATAACTCAAGGTCTATCAAGCTATCAACTGCATCTGATGGTGAATATTTTCCACCAGAGCCACACTACCAGAGAAGTTTAAATTTTATAGTCTTGGGCTAGTCCTTTTCCAGGTCCTCTTTTATCCTGAACGTGGAATATTTTAATGCTGCAAACTGGCCGTCAAGTATTTCATACACATTTGTTACAAAATTTTGCCTACATTAGTAGTTAGAATCGGGTTGGTGAGAGTACAAAGCCGTCTGAAGTTGGCATCAAGTGCCATAATGTAAATAGAGAACGAACGATGAAACATTGAATTTGGACACAGTGCCAAAATTGCCTCATTCTGTTTTGCCTACGTTTTAATACCAGATGCATACATTTGGAAGCAGAGCTTTCATGATACTGAGACTACTTCCTCACACTTAACTTATATTCAAAATTCCCATGAGCATAGAAACGGATATTGGCAAAGGAGAAAATGTTTTACTTTATTTCATTAATATTCTGCGGAGTAATAGACTTTAACTATAAATGTGTACTTAGAGTAACAAAAGGCAATATACATAACTGCAACTAACACTTTTGATAATGTGTGTTAAGTAAGACAACAAACATACGATTTCGTTAGAAAAAATTAACTCGTTCGGAAGATTAAGCAAATAGGTAAAATGTGAAGAAAGCATCTCGCCCTGGGACCAACGATTTGAATTCTTTATGTTTTCAAGGGAAACAAATTGGATACCCGAGTAGCACCATATAACTTACAAGTCGTATAAACCTTCTCTGTGTCATATGACGTCTATATAAATATGCATTACGACAGATTCGTCATAGAGTTGAGTCTTATTATAGTCACAATTAATTAGTTTTATAAACATCGTGTTTTAGAATTATTCATGTACGTTAACTAAACGACTCTTCTTATTAGAGTAGTATTGCTGCCACAAACCAAATAAAATAACTGTGTTACATTACTAAATATAACCGAAATAAGACTGCCATACGCAAACGGCCGGATATACGTCGCGTAATAGTTGGTTGTACTGAAGTTTTAACCTGACTGTTTTAAGGCTAATCGTTCGTATATCTCACTGGTATAGAACAAATAAGTTACAATATGGCATAAATGTCAAAACGGACTCAAACAAAGGAAAAAGGGAATACCAAAATACTCTAAAGTAATTAATGTTAAGTGTAAAATGATAAGATTATTTTACAAAACGCAACTAATCTTTATTCCATTAATTCACACAGTTGTTTTATAATCATATATATAAGTATATGTATTAAATGCAGCAGAAACTTACAGAATGGAATTCTATTTAAGACACTAAAATCAAGTTCTACCATTTCCAATGATGTATATTCCGTATTAGGTTCCTTATTTAATGCAGTTCGTGAAAGAATAACGTTACTGTATACTGCCCTTTTTCATAGGCAGATGCTGGGAGAATGGCACTGCCTTGCATCAAGTTTGTGTCATTAATTACGATCAGCTCGTCTTGTGAAGCTTCGCTTTTACATTGGATCTTGTTGTTTCATTCAATTATATTCCCGACGGGTCTGGCTGATTTATGCTGTCGAAAAGATTATCAAAGTTTCGACAATCAGCTGTATATCAATTCTTCCGCTTTTTGGGTCTAAAATAAAAACAATATTACAACATAGTTTAAGTAATTCTATTAGAGCCCATCTCCTTATAGACCGTAAGTAAATGGCAGTTAAAGGCAGCAATACATCGAAAGTTAGGCATCTGATTCAAATCTTATGCGCAAAAATGCTGCTATTGAAACAAATTTACTAACAAATTTGTTGCTTTTCGACGTATTGCTGCCTTTTTAGACGGAAGCCGGATTTACCTTTTTTCTGATTCCGTATCGCAAAATGCTGCTAGTGACTTTTCAATAATGCTTGCTTCCTCAAAGGAATTTATGTTTGCACTTTTTACACTGCACTGGAAAGAAAGCCAATCTTTTACTGACTTGGAAAGTGGATTCTTTCGGATATTTTTTACTTTCTCGGTCATCGCAAGATATTATGATCTTCCCATGAAGATGACACTGCTGAAATTAACTTTTCCCCGTTTCTTCGGTAGATACCACTTTAAACATTTTAACTATCGCGCAACAAAATCGAAGCCGCACGCACGAGGTATGGAAGTAATCCGATCAAACTTGTATCAGTCGCGAAAAAGTCGGATAGAAGACACGCACAGTAACTTAATATAAGAGTTGTTCAAGAGCTGTTTATTAATCATATTTTCTAATTTAAGATTGCAAACTATCTCAAATACTGAGCTGTATATACATCGCTATACAGTCATAAATAAATGCGGCATATTGTTATATAGATAGAAAATCGAGAGAACTAAAAATATGAGAACTTTTTTCCATTTACTAAGATTTTCAATTCCATTTACCGGTTAAGTTGCAGTATTTTGAATGTGGCTAATTTAGGGATCTGATTCGCATTGCTGAAAATACATTTTGTAGCCAAAAATAATTTTATGTAAATTTCAATTAAGGATTATTTCACTTATATTGTAATAAATAGAAAGCCCGTAATATTTGCGCAACTATTTTACAAAACTACACAGTATAGTTTTCTCCACAATACATTTCAACATTTACGGGAAAATATCCAATTCAATCACAAAAATAAAAAGAGTTATAATATTATGCATATTATACTTAGGATTATTTTTGTAAAAGCTTTTATAATGTCTAGATGGAGATAAGTTTGCATCTTAATTTTGACTTTCAAAAGACCAAAAAGTTTCATGAACGTTATTACAAGGTTTTACTATTGTATACTATTATGCAAATTATCAATCATGCCGAAAACGTATTGCAGATGCATAAAGGTCTTAAGCGTGTTAAATTGTAAAATTTACAACCATCCTCTGATACTTGTTTGACTTTATTTATGTTGTGAAAAAGTTATTTTAGTGGTTACAAATGAGCTTGAACAGCGTCGTATAACTGAAATACGATTCCTTATTTTAGTTATATGAACGTTTTCTACATGATTTAATCACGTCGTAAGTGTAAGTCGTTATGACTATGTTCAGTCATAAGAAAGTGACACGACTTTCTTATAACTCGATTGTGCTACTTGAGTTATAGGGAGGTTTCAAAGGTTGTGCGATGAGGTCTAAATGATGCGGCTAGTCTTCTAGCGGCATCTTTCTTACCTAACCTAAGCCATGCGGTTGGAAATTTGCTAAAATTTCGGCTTTTGGGAAAAGACCAGTTCTGAACTTTGAATTGAGGTCTTATAACGCAAACCATATAGTTTACAATAATACAATGAAAATATATAACGTTTTTTTTTTAACATTTAACATTTGTTGTATTTTCCCGCAATAAAAACATCATAGGCCATAATAGTAATTTTAAAATCTTGTAGTATTCTACAATAACCTGTTATCATTTCTGACGTCCCGAAATGTCGCAACTGCTAAGAAATGTCCCATTTTAGTTCGATCAGTAAAGGAGTTTCTAGAAAAATTGAAGCAATCTGAAATCATCAGTTATTTAAACCAAAATGGTATCCGATCTTACTGATGCCCATTTCTACTTGCTTTCAACAAGGCGTTCGATTCTATCAACGTAAACGGACTTTTGTTTGAGCTTCGTCGGTATTTCTATTTTCCGAATTCAGGCAGCACCATTATTATACGATTCTTACTTTATCTTGGTCAATCTGTCGAGATCTGCCATAGGCATCCGGCTCGCTTAAATCTCCATCGTGGTATACTGGCAGGGTTCTATACCCGATCCGGTGCTCTTTTCTTTATATATAAATGATTTACCGATTTCTGTGAAGGATAAATTCATCCATCTATATACGGATGATGTCCAGCTTCATTACTACTAGGTTTGTTGGAGAATTGTATTATTCGGATCAAATAGTTGAAATTCAATCATCTAATAATTAATTCAAACAAGTCGACCAGTATGTCAATATATTGAGGAAACTACAATCACGAAGAGACACCGCCGGATATTTTATTTATTTATTATTCTTAGTCTACAGATTACAAAATCAACAGACCATGCATATACTAAACTAAAATTTTGTTTAGTTAAGAACATAAACTAAAACTAACTGACTATGTAATATAAAAATATGAACATATCTAATATAATTATTATAATTATAATCATAGCAAGCTTTCTAGAAAGTCCGAAACAGAGGCTTTAAAAGAAACTCTATCTTGACTAAAGTCAATTATGCTGCTACACAAATTAAACTGCGGAATACAACGACTTAATGGACTATTGAGGCCATAATTTGTTCTATGGAAAGTTTCAAAAAGAATGGGGCGCAGTCTTATCTGCTTAGATGGCACATATAGATGTATAAGCTTTAAAATATCAGGAGAAATAATCCTGTTTTCAATAACATCTCTAATAAACATAGTATTATAAATTTTTCGTCTAAGAGACAGTTTCTGTAAGCCAATGAACTGGCATTTGGTATTATAAGGAGGTAAATCACCGGTCCAATTAAGTCTCCTAATTTAGAAGAAATTTATCAACAAATGATTAATTTTATCGACTTTTGATTTGCAATTGGATACTTGAGACATATCAACAATTTCCATGAAAATTTTTAGATCATCAGCAAAACCTAGAACAGAGGAAAATTCAAAGATGTTAAAGACATCGTTGATAAATATAATAAAAAGAAGGGGCCCTAGATGGCTCCCCTGAGGCACACCGGAATGCACCAAAATCGGGCGAGAGTGTACACCTCATTTATTTTGATAATTTGTATGCGAATTAGTCAAGTAGGAAGTGAACCATACAAGAAGAGCAGAATGGAATCCAAACGCCTCAAGTTTGTGTAAAAGCAGGCGAATGTTGACCTTATAAAATGCTTTAGCGAAATCAGTATATAGAGTTACAACCTGACTACCTTGTTCTAGGACATTTAAGCAAAAGTTGACATAGGAAACTGAATTGGTTGTTGTAGAGCGTCGTTTTACAAACCCATCTTGGTGAATAGAAATATACTCCTTAACTAGAAAAGAAATTTTTTCAGAGATAATACTTTCAAATAGCTTCGGAATTGCAGAGATTTTACAAATAGGACGGTAATTACTGGCATAGTTTTTAGCACCCGCTTTATGTATAGGACGAACGAATGAAATTTTCCACTCATTGAGGAACAGTCCCGAGGATAACGACAAATTAAAAATATATCAAAGAGGCATCGAAATAGGATCACGGCATTGACTTAGAAATATCGCTGGACCAGAAGAGTAGCTGCACTTAGCATTGGCCAATGCTAAGTTTACATCCTCCCTAGACACATACATTGAACCCAAGTTGACCCGTGAGAAGATATGTGTGGTGATCTCAGTGTCAATGGGAAAGCCTAGGTCCTCCACATATACAGACTCAAAGTATTCCGCAAAAAGGTAACATGAATCAGAAATATTATCCGCACTTTTATTTTTAAAGCCAATAGAAGAAGGAATACCATATGAATTACTGTCTAGAAATGACCAAAGAGCTTTTGGATTTATCTCTATACTCGACTCCACCGATGCCAAATATTGACTATACAGAAACTTATTTAAGAAATCATATTCTTTCCGCAATCTTTTAAAAAGCATGTGATCCTCAATCACACCAGACAGTTTGAATCTCTTATGAGCCTTGTTGCATGCATTCCTCAGTCTCTTCAACCAATAGTTCATCCACGGAAAACCAGAATTATTTCTCCTTCTAGTGAGAGGAATATACAAACCGAACAAGCTGTTAAGAACTTCCAGAAAATATGAATAAGCAGCACTTACTGTATTCAATGAAAACAAAGATTCCCAATTATGCTCACTTAAGGCTTCATTGATAGTAGCATAATTGGCTTTCCTAAAATCATAAAAATAAGACAATTTGTTTTGGTCAATAGCATTAGAGGGAAGAGCTCGAAAATTCAACAAAGTTAAAAATTTAAATCGATAGCATTATGATTAACAGTATTTTTTGATAATAAATAACAAGCCTCAACTACATGTATAATTCAAATTATCACTAATAAAAACTAAATCAAGAAGCCTACCTATGGAGTTTGTAACATTATTAACTTGGACTAGATTCAAAGAAAGGGGAGCATCAATCAGGCAAAATTCAAAATCCTTTTTTGCGTTCAGCGGAACCAGGACCTTATCATCTTCATTCCAAGACCACTGTAAGTTTCCAGCATTAAAGTCACCAAAGAAGCAGACCTGATCATTCTCCAGCAGCATATATTCAGTCAACCAGTTGATTTATCAATATGTTTTTCATATATTTCTTCTGACGAATTAGGAGGAATATAGGAGACTAGGTAATAAAGAACCCTTTTTCCCATAGAAATACGGACACAAATCTGCTCAACTTCGAACGAAGAATGTGGCAAAGATACCTCACGAGCATGAAGAGAAGAATTTATCGCCAACAAGACTCCACCACCACGACTAAAACCTGAGTCTAATGATCGATCTTTACGAAACACTATGAAGTTACTGCTGAAAATCTCCGCTGAATGTATGGAATCATGAAGCCACGTCTCCACCAAGGCGATTATATCGTAGGAAAACTGAGTCGAACCAATATAAATATCGTTAATCTTAGTCCGTAACCCACTGACATTTTGAAAATAGCATGTTAATGAAGATGAAGCAATAGATAATTGAGAAGCTTCTTCTATGTTTTCTGAGCTAGCAGTGGCACCGCAGCTTCGTTTTTTGTCAGATTTGTAAATCTACGAACAATAACTCCACAAGGCCAGACATCCTCCATCCTACATTTTACTTAAACGTTTACATATCAATACATCTGAAGATACTTCCAGCTTAGCCGCAATATAGTCAATAATGTTTTTTTTCAGAAGTTTAGGATGAAGCCGAGACAGGTGAAGCCACCTACGCCTACAGACCGTATATATCTCCTCACACAAGGTCGTACCAACGATTTTGAGCTTACGTCGCTTTTTATGGTAAGCAGTAGCCCAATTGTTATTATCAGACAGCTGATCATCGACCACAGTGGCAATCGAGGTAGCAGACCTTCTACCGCACTATCAGCAACGAGGTCAGCAGCAATCACAACAGTAGCTGCATTACCACCGGAGTTACCAGCAGTTTCAACGTCCACAATACCACCAGCCGATTCTCCTCGTGTAAGAATACCTTCACTAGGGACTGTAGCAGCGTTCATCAAATGTTCGGTACATAACGCCAAAGAGAACAGTTTCTGCAGCAAGCATTGTATTACTTATGGTCACAGCATTGTGCAATTCCTCAGTCAGACAGGCACTAACAGAATTTGATTTTTTTTTTTGTAGTGTTCACTAGTAACGGCAAAGCACCCGATACTTTCGGCTTAGATAATGTAGAATTCTGTTTGGAAGAATTTTTGCTATATTTGTTTTTAGCACACTCAGTAGGCGATGTCAAGGTCAATGCACTCCGATGAGCACTTGAGGCAAGGTTAAGGTCATAGAATTATTAGATAAAGACACATACTTAGCAAAATTCTTGTCTTAAAGATGCAACTTCAGAGGAAAGCGACGATATTTTCTCCAATAACTGCTGTACGGCACATCAGCACATACTGAGCACATCCAAGAAACACCAGGATTATTATTTATATGCTTAAGAGCTAGATCGTCCAATTTATCACACCGCTTATGAAAACCGCGACAACATAAAAAGCAAACTGATACTTTTATCGAAAAGTTCTCCAGAACATTTTCCCCAAAAACCCGACATTTCAATCTAGTGATACGCCAATTTCAGCACGAGTAAAATTAAACACGTCCGATGCCGACAAGAGCTCAACTCAAAATTGAAATTGATATTATTAATAATATCGCCATTGTTACTTCTGTTCGCATTGTTGGGCTTGAGCTAAATTGGAATTTAACTTGTTGTAATCATGTCTCGAATTCGATTGTGAAGGTGAATGTCTGCTGGAGACAGGTGAGATTTCTCCGATTTCCCATTTCCTTGCTTCATTTTACTTATTTTTATGTTTTTTTTCTTTTTTTTTTTAGTCCCCTTTTATATTATACTAATATTATTTTTATCTCCACTCACCTACTATGTACATACATATGTAAATAGTTAGTTTTTATACAATATTTTCACTTATTTTTGTACTTTTATAAGATTATAAATGTTTTGTACTAGTTTTGTGCCAGTAAACAATGATATTATATTATATTTAAAAAAAAATTATATTCCAACTATAAACAATAAATAATTTCCGCACTTTCAGGGCGAAGAGCGCGATAGGTGATTTTTTATGAAAGTTCCTTGCCTTAAATGAATGTAAAAACCTAAAACTTATTTGAATTGAATTGTGGATTACGTAAGCGTAGTTATGTACTTAATGCAGTTAGATAATAAATCCTTTAATTCACAGCTTAATTTCTATTTAGTTGTGATAGTATTTTCGACAGCACAGCTAATTAATGAAGGCCAATGAGACGTAAAAAAAAAATTCTACGGAACACATGCAAACTAATACAACCGAAATGATCTCTGGGGGTGGGGGGGGGGGGGGGGTGATTCTAATTTCTTTGTCGTAACTTACGCGTATATTTTAGTCACATATTTTGACGTTTCACCTCAAATTTGTACTACTTTTATATTCACCATATTCATTTCGATTTATCCTTTCCATCAACCACGAAAAATAATGTAAAATGAATTTGCAATAAATTAATTAATTTATTTATTTTGTAAATTAAAGATAGTAAACAGAAATTTCCAATAACATACTACCTTACAATTTAGAGGGGGTAACAAATTTGATTATATTTACAGATGAAGAAGATAAAGTAATAATAATGTTAACAAGTAAACAAAAAAAAATAAACGAATAACTAAAGAAATAAAACTAAAAACATAATGTGAAAAATGAGAGGAAGAAAAAATAAGAAAGGAAAAAATACAAAAAAAAATAAACTAAGTCAAAGTGCGTGAATGTAAGAACTAGAAGATAAGATAATGCAAATAGAAACGGTAAGACTAAAATACAGTTGGCAAGCTAAAAGTCAGAGGACTAGTGTTAAAGATATCTATATTGTTAATCTTGTATTAAACAATTTAGTAATTCTGGAGATAGGTGATTTCTCCTTAATATTAGTTCTGCAAGTAGGTAGTCTGAAGAGGGTCTGGAATCTTGAGTTGGGAGGAGGATTGTTCAAATCAATACTAGAGACTAGTGCGTGACAATATCCTCGACCATTTAAAATATTGTATAGAAATATACTATCCAAGTAGATTTTGCGACTTATATAATAAAACTCTAGTGCACAAAAAAAAGAGTTAAAAGGACTCCAAATCTGACTAGCTTACTCGAGAATACTCCTTACTAAAGAATAATAGATACTGATATAAGAGGATGCGATGATATGCAGGTGCGAAAGATAGAGCCTAATAAACGAAATGATCTGAAAGTAATAAGATTAATGTGAGGAATGAAGAAGTGCTCTCTATCAAAAATCACACCCAAATCTTTTATCTCATCAACACGAGAGATAGCAGTATAGTGAATGGCGTACTCAAAGAGTATGGAGTCTTTTTTTATGGTTAAATGATATACATTTACATTTGCCTACCTTGATTTCAATACAGTTCTCGTAGCACAATTTTTCTAGTCGTAGTATATTCTTTTGAAGATGGACACAATCCGTCACGTTATTCATTTTTCGAAAAATCTTGGCATCATCAGCGTATAATAAACAAACAGACATAAAACAAGAAGGCATGTCTTTGATGTATATGAGAAAAATCAATGGTCCAACTATTGTACCTTGGGGGGGATTGTAGCCCATTAAATACAACGATATTATCCCTGCTAGTTAGATAGGAGTGGAACCAAGATATGGTGTCTGTTTGAAATTCCATCAGTGTCATTGTCCATAGACAGTGCTATGATTAATCTTGTCATATGCTATATCAAAGTCAGTGTGGATAGAACCTATTTATGTATTTTCATCAAGAGCAGACGCGATTTTGTCTGTGAATAAAGACAAGCGGGTGATCGTAGAACGCTCCGGTAAAAATCCGTGCTGTTCTTCAGAGATAAATGGTTTTATTTGGTATAGGAGTTGATGGTAAACAACTTTTTTCAAAATATGTGCAAGAACGTTAGAGATAGAAAATTGGTCCATAGTTAATAACAAACAATTTTTAAGAGATACTGGGTAGGTTTTATTAATGATAGAAAGATTGAATAAACTACAAGGCTGTTCCGCTAGACTTTGTGCGCATCTCTCTTAAAAATAATATTTGGAATCCCGTCAGGTCTCGGTTTTTATCACAATCAAGATTGCTCAATACATTAAGAACTGCTTCTGAAGAAATAAAGCCCAACATTATATTCATATTGGAAGTGTCCGGAGAGGGGGAAAAGGTAATAGAATATACGCATGTAAAGTGCATCTCACATATAAGTGTAGGATATGTCGATGCATTAAATGTTAATTCATCAGGATAAGTGGCCGATCTACTTAGGTTTTTACTGAACGCCTAAAATGCCTTGCGGTTGCGTTTTAGCGAATGTTCAGTGCTTGCGACGTACTTTTTGATAACATAATCAAGGATTCAGATAGCTTCCGCAGATAAGATAATGCTTTATAAATCTCTGAGTGGGAACTTTTTTGTACAGACGTCTATGTTTATCTTTTGCCTTCAGGACTTTAATCAGTTGGAAGCTATACCATTTTGGAAAATGATTCTGATTGCGTTTATTTATTTCAGAGATAAGATGCCTATTCCAATATTAAGTACTTCATCGAATTTATTAAATGATGTGTGATTAAAAAGATGGGCGAGAAATCAAAATTTTCAAAAAATTCAGAGAGGCCAGTGTAATTCTTTTTTTTTAGAAAATCATTACGGACATTTCTTGAATGGATCAAATCTAATATAATATCGATCGGAGGATGATGGAAGTCTATCTTAGATATGTGGACATAAGAATCAAGTAATACTCACTTTGGAATGAGAAATGTTTGTCAAAATTAAATCGAGAAGTCTATTGTTTGTACTAAATTTATTATTAAATTGCTTTAGCTTTCAGAATGCCATATTATTAAGAAGAGAATGTGATGAAAGGCTATAGGCTGCTGAGGAACGCATGCAATTGTCAGGCGTCT
>OZ005740.1:300501557-300584490 GCA_963930735.1 Dioctria linearis | reverse complement strand
TAAAGCAACAGTTCCACTCATGATACTCGATGTAATTTCATTGGATAGCTTACAACAAGTAGCGTGGAAGTCGTTCCGACAGTCAAGTTCTCTGTTTATTTAGGCAGGCAGAACAGAGCATACACTTAGGCGCCATAATATCTAGCTTTGATTCTATAATCGAAGTAAGTAGTTAATACACCAATCAAACGCTTTTAGCAGAAGGCAGTTGTTGATTTGAGCGAAACTCGGAATAGAATGTTAACTCGGATTAGAATTGGTTGAAGTCCGTAGATTATTTTCCTAATAGATTATTATGTTAAATGTTAATTTTAGCAATTAATTATTAAGTTAATTTTAACGGTTAATTATAGGGAGAAACTCATAAGACCAGAAATGCAGTCAGTAAAAATTCAAATATTCTCTTGGAAAGCCAGAAATTTGCAAATATAGTATAAAAGAAATTAATACCCTCTACGAGTTGACTTCGATATGCTCTTCCAAAAAAAAAATCCACGGTTCTTGGGAGATAGATGGATGAGTGAATGAATAATAATCCAACATCCATATATGAATCCTAGTTATCAATTTCAGCAGGATGCACTCTGCGTGAGGTTAACGGCACCCACTTGTAAGATATCTAGCTGATGTTTGAGATCCAGTCGAAGAATGTTGGTCGATAGTAAAACTACTGCAAGACTAAATCACCAGTGGAATCTCCAATGTACAGCCGATAAAATTATATAAAAGTTTAAATTTCAACTAATTAAATGTTTACTTCTTACTGCAAACAAGAGAAATTAAGATTTATAAATAGTAACTTGATTTTGACAACTGACAAATGTCTTCTTCTTCTTCTAATGTCAGAATACACGCCTAAAAGTACGACAAACTAGTCAACTGCTTTCGAGGTTATAACAAAAATTGTATACTGTTGTAAATGGATATTCTACACCTAATTAGAGCAATACAAGTGCTTAAATTCAAAATAATATTATTAATTTGTAATGTGAAGTGTCATTTTAATATCGTTCTACGTAATGCAAGGCTTGCTGAACTGATAAAAAACACGAACAAATTAGTAGAAGAGTTCATTTCATTTAGTCGAATACTTTGACATCAAAGTACGACAAAAGATCAGAATCGCATCCCTGGTGCCCTATTTGAAGTGATATGATTACAGAATTATGGAAAATGCGTAGAGTATTTATCATGAAAGACATGAAATCTTGATTATTTTTGGAACCCTATATCTGTGCGAATTCATATTCTCGGTACTAACAGAAATATAATAAGAGAAAAATTTGTAATTGGTGTAACACATTATTCGTGTTAGACCAATTAAAACTTTTTCCTAGATGAAAATATAAGTTAAATATAGTGAAAACCAAAAGTTTTGTATGGCAACACTAAGAAGGGGTTGTCCGAATCAGTACATTTCTGAAATTCTATTTACTATTTTTATGAACACAGTACGTGCCAAATTTCAGCTCTCTACATCGAGGCTTTCTCGGCAGTAACCAAATATATACTGAAAAGCGAAATTTATGTAAGGCATTTCTACCAAGGAATTGCCCGATTTGTCCCATTTTCGAACTTAAATTAACTCTCTTTTCATTAAGATGATCGTGTGCAAAATTTTAGCACTCCAGGTGAACGCGTTCTTGGGTTATCTTGCGGATGGATACACAGAAAGACAGATATGCAAACAGACGGACATGCAAAAACCAAAATATTTTTTATTATTATGCGTGGATATCCAAACCATTTTGTTCTACCATCACTATTTCTAAGCGTTACAAAAGAATGAAAGGCTTAGTATACCCTATGAGAAAACAAAAAACAAATATGTATAAAAGAGAAATATTTCTATATGTGCCCTGATCCTTTCTCTTTTTCCAATATTGTGTCGTGAGTTAAAAAGTTTGCGTACCACGTTTAGCTTAAGGGGAATCATAAAATCCTCTACTCTAATACTTTTTAAACAACTGTCAGAGAAATCGATTACTACTTCGAATTCCTTTTATCTAACCTCAAGAAGTGAACTCTTTTAGTGCCAAAATTCTTCATTTCTGCAGATAATATAAAAGGAATCCTGAATATTATGGATTTTTGTGAAAATTCTGTTTACAACCTAAAATTATTTTCCTTTATAGCGTCCATCTTCTAGCTACTACTTTCAAACGACAAACATATACTAATTATCACAAAACAAGCTTCTTTCAAGGATTTAGACAAGGAGTTAAATTCAGACCATTTCCTTCATCATCTCTATTTCAGTCTAGAGTGACAAGCGGCATGAAGAACAAATTGAAAACATCAGAGACAACCTCTTCTGTAAGAGCTTGTTACTAATTAGCCACCTTTTCCAACTCATCTTTGCAAAGTCAGCATTTTCCATAATTGTATTATAAAATGATTGAGTTATGCGCGGTCTAATTTTGTTTTTGCTTTCTGGCTTTTAGTTTAGATCTCAATATAAAAAAACCAATTTCGATTAATATTTGACAGTTTCATCCATGTTAGTATTATTTCTTTAATTACCTACTCAAAGTAGAAAAAAATGGATTAGGCTGGATTTGCTATTATGTCACAAGGTCGCATTTAAATGTTTTTCCCAATTAAATTAGGCTTTTACACCTACTTTCAAAGCATTGCAACAGCTAGTTTCCCCGACCTAGACTTTGTGCAGATATTACCTACTGCAAACGAATTTACATAAAATAAACTAAAGGTTAATTCTTGCATCCAGTCCGGTTATTAGATTTGATATAATCAGTTTAATTAATCTTTGGACTGAGTCAAAATGCGACTTACACCGTAGACATACCGCACGATCTAATAAATCATTAGCACTTATTATTCATTAAGATGTCATGTGTTAGATAGCACTCATAATTTAATTATGGCTACTAAATCAGATCATACTCAATTGTTTTTTTTTTTTACTTCATTAGAGTACTTAAACTCAATTTATTTTGTAAGTAAAATAAATCTGGATCACATTTGAAAAATAAGAAGAGGAAATGCAATGCACAAATTATTTAATATTAATGTTTTTGTTTTATTTCCAAAAAGTTAAATTAAAAAATAAATTAAATAAAAGCTAAGTTTATCGCATTCTGTGTGATTGCAGTTGCCTAATGAGTCATTAGCGTCTAATAAGTCATTAGTTAATTATTCATTAGAAGCGATGTGTGTCTTATGGTTTCTTTGATTAATATTGAAAAGAACAATTGAATTTATTACGCAAAAGTAGCTTTTCCAAAGTGTTTATTGATGAAAAGATGGGTAAGGTTTGTACTTATGAAAATAATTGAAGACAAATTAATTTATTAACCTAGATCAAAATGCGGTCAAGGCTCTGAGCTTCCAATTGGGCTAACAATTCAATTATTCTCTATATCTAGCCCCCTGGTAATAACCCTGAAAGTATAATAATAACTTTTAACACTTTCCTCGAAACTATCCACCACACCCATAGATTGCCACCGAAATTATACCAAATTGGTCATTCTAATTGCTCTTTCAAAGGTGATCACCATCTTTTAACCAAACCATATGCTGCCGTCTGAGAGTTTAGACAACCAAGGTCGAAACATTTAACTAAATCCATTGCAATTATTTTACCACGCGTCAATAGACAATACTTACAACACAAATATTTTGCGGTTTTGTTACGTAAGTCATCTTTAAACATAACCTGCCATTCACTGCAATATGCATACACACAACATACATATACATGGTATAGGTAAATTGTTTCGATATTTTGCTACCGTTAGGCCCAAAATTATAATGAACAAAAGTCGTGCAGCGTCGACAAACCTTTCCAATTTCTTTACCCAAATTAACATTGAGCAATTCAAGATACAAGATACAAGTAAGTAAGTAGTACCTACCATTGGTAACTAGCAATTGTTGGTCATTATGCAAGTCAGGTAATGCAGACGGCAGCATTAAGTGATAGACAGCTTGGCATAAACGTGCCTCTTTCCTCTTTTTTTTCTGTGCTACCTAGATACCAAGATGCAGATGTTTCTGAAGAGACTAAAAGAAGTGCAGGAAAGTGTAAAATTTGATATTATGGGAAACTAAATTTCTAATTTATTTGTGCCTTTTAGGTACAATCTTCATTGATTTTCACGTCCTCAATAACTTTAAAAAATTTTTCTGTTCATTAGACATTTTTTGAGTCGTTTTGATTCACATCAGAATATACACCCGTATCAAATTATTTATGCCATCATTTGGAAAATTATCAAAGAATTCTTTACGCACTGATAATTAACTCTACAGAAATGTCGCACGATAATTTTGTGTGGTTTCAAATCAGATCACAAAATTTTCACGCTATCAAAGTAACTGAAATGCATTTTATTGAAAATGAAAATCATGGAGCTGTGGATAAAATGCCAAAAAGAATGGATTACAATGAGAACTTGTAAAGTTTTCCATTCTATAGAAAACAGATATTTTTTCTCGGGCCGATAATCTTCATTTTTGATAATTATAGAACATCACTAGAGTAATTGTATTGGCAATATAATAAATTTAAATATGGTATTTTATCTTTGCAAATAATTTCGCTATAACATATTTTCTGGTGATTGCAATTTAATTTTTTACAAAAATGTTTTGATAAAATGACCTTGACCTGAAGTTATATAAAATCACAGGGTATCTAGATATTAAATTACGAAATGCAGGGTACCTACTTAATGTTTGTATTTTTCTACATTTTGTACGGAGTTTGTTATCTCGTTTGTAATACAAAAAAAAAATTATGGTGCTAAAATGTATTGGGAAGATATGCATAATATTCAAAGGCATTTTGATTTTTCCATGTCCGTTTGTCCGTGCATCTAGCCGCATTATGACTGAAGAACGCGTTGAAATTTATTAAACTGATGTTTTGTAAAAATTCTAGATTCGTGGAGCTGCGATGCTAAAATTTTTGTTTTAATTGTTCCCGGCTATTATATAAACCCGCAGATATGATATCTAAAATTAGGTAAAATCTCGCTACGTCTTCATAGTATATCCATTTCACAGAATATTTGGACGCATTGACTTCAAGATCTGATGTTCTTGTAAAATAATTTTGAGCATTGGTAAAATTAGGCAACTGCTTCGAAGAATTGCCATTGGAAGATTTCATTTCTACAAAACAAAACGGTTTAGAGCAAGTTGATTGAGAGAGTGAAAATTTTGTAAAATTTATATTTTTTGATAGATATAGATATATCGAAATATATATAGGATATATAGATATAGATTTTGCCCATTCTCAAAGGTCAAATGGTCGAAATCTGCCAGCATTTTCATAGGGTTTCCATGTACAAATATTAAGATTTTTAAGGTACGAGTATATTAGTATGTTGTATTAAGAAAAGAAATTTCTAAGAACGAGTAATATTATTTTACAAGTACTCAGGCTGATGAGAAAAAAGCAAATTAAAGAAGAATAGGACCACTTGATAGTTGACATATGAATATAGACCACATCCAAATACATTTTTGAGATAATTTAAGATAATGTGATACCAAAGCCTAATATTTACGGTTCTTGTGATACGTCATCTTAGCGCCTCAGATTGTATGCCTATGTTGCAGAAGAGTTAAATGCTTCAGTCAATTTCTTCATTGATTCAGAGTCAAGTTAGTAATAGATTTTATAACCGTAGGAAAGCATCGGGCATACTAAATATTTAACGATTTTTGATCTTATTAATAAAAGTAAAAAGTTAGCAGAGGCAGAAAGTTTGCTAAGACTTCAGGTAAAAGCCTGTTTATGTGATCGCAAGTGTTCTATTTAAAATTATACCGACATTGTTTACAGAATTTTCAAATTCTATAACACAATTACCGAAGAATTTGGATATATCCTGTGCGTTCGTAAAGATGACAATTGCACTAGTCTTAGCGGCATTGACCAATACTTTATTATTTATGGCCCAGCGATAAATTGAAATAAGATCGTTATTAATTTTGCATGCACTAGCCTCAATTATACAGAGCGGTGAGGACATAAATATCATCAACAATTTGCAATAGTTATTAACAGTCGAAATATTATTTATGAATAGTGTAAATATAATCGACCTAGGATCGAACCCTGTGGAATGCCATAAGTGATATAGATGCTGCTCGAGAATTAATTGCCACAGCAAACTCTGATACCGGCTACCAATATAGAAGGCGGTGAACTGACGAGCCATATCAGAAAATCCGTATAACGATTATAGTTTCTCCACTATTAGCCAATTGATCAACGTTATAAAACGCCTTCAAAAAGTCCATAAGTACCAAGACTGCATATCGTGAACCGATGCTAGTTCGTATGTCGTGAGGAATTTTGAGTATAGCGATAAGTGAGCTGTATTTTGACCTAAAACCTCATTGGAAAGCCGAAACAAATTTTATACGCACAATAAATTCACATATTTAGTCGTAAATTATTTTTTCCAGAATTTCAGACAAATACGGAAAATGTCTATCGGCCCGCAGTCTATCAGGCTACGATTAGCTTTCTTGGGATGGGTATAATTTTTGAATTTTTCCAATTATTGGGAAATTCGAACCTAAGGATTTGATGATGTGAGTTAACGCTGATTAACAAACGGGAAGAATAAGTTTGAAAAATTTGGGGGTGTCCATTGTCTAAGCCTAATGGCGAAAGCTGCTAAAAAAACATCATTTGGTTGTAAACAAAAGAAAAATCTTCCTGTGAGTTGCTATCCACAGAGATAATATCTGAGCTTTGGTGCTGAGGTTGTAAATGATTTACGGTAATACGATTCAGCTTGTCCCCGTCCTCGCAGACTTCCAGTGGCCTCAAAAGATCAATGCCAATATTACCTAAGCTACGCCAAAGCTGCTTTACTGGAAGATTTTAATTAGGTTTATTGTCAAAATATGACTTTTTGCACATAGATCAAAGATTTTCCTCACAAATTTGCAAAATAACTTTCAAACTCATAAACACAGCACAAGCTACTTTTACTTAAAGGGAATATGATAAGATCTTTAAGTGGTATTGATTGAAAAAAACTGCTCACGGCTCACCATTAAATAAGCCCTGAACGTATCATGAGGTCATACCACTTTTTCTTTGATAATTTTGCATAATTTGCATCAAATTAATGGCACTTTCTATCGTCAGTAGCGAAATTAACGACGAAATAATGAAATTTGATTTGAATTTCGGGATATTATAATTCATAAACTTTCTTATTATTTTGATTTGTCTACATCTCTCTTATGTTTGATCTTACTCAAAGAGGAATCTGTAGTAACTAGATCGGTCGTTTAGAAAGGCTTTCTCCAGCTGTTCCCCAGGAATCTATACTGGGGCCGATTCTCTATTTTGTAACCGATTCTGTTTTTTAATTTCGTTAATGTACTGAAGAATACAAAATCTAATATAAGTACCAAAAATCATAACTAAATAAGGCAATTCAAAATGATATAAATATAAAATAGAAATAAAAGTCAAAATTATTTTAGTTAATTGGAAAAGGAAAAGAATAACTGCTAAAAATGTAAACAAATGATAATAATAGAAATACAAAGAAAAAAAACATAGATAAATAAATGAACTAACCTAGTCGTGCGTCTATCACACTTGAAGATCTTGAAAATTCTACAAACATTGACGGAAATCTTTAAAGTTCTACTGGAGCCGCTTTTTCTGTTATTACTAATATTGAAGTAAGTATGATTACAGCTATATGCTAATGATGTCCAACTATTTCTGTCATTTAAATTAAATAGGTTTCCAAATTGTGTGACCATGCTTAATGAAAATATTTCTAGTATGGATGCATGGACCAAAATTAATTAGTTGGTTCTTCATCCAAACAAGTTCAAATCAATTGTATTTTACAGAAATTATTCTTTGTATGATTATTATATTTTTAGACAGACCTGTGTGTTTATTTATATACACCTTCTGAACAGGTGTTTGCTCAAATAAAAAAAAAATTTCGAGAAGGAAGCTATAATAAACCTGGGGGAATATATTAAAATACTTATTATTAAGCAAATATGATACAATACCGTTATAAAGTTTTTTGTAATAAGCTGATATTATTCGCCACTGGGAAATCGAATTCTTTCATTATTTTACATGAGCGATCCATTAAAACTCAAAATAGGTGTAATACAAGGATGCCCACTATTACCCCTCATGCTCATCGTCACAAGATCAGCACTTTAAAGGCACTTGCATAAAGAGTTGGTTTGAGAAAATGCATACGAAGAACAAAGTAGGAGAGCCCGGACCATAATGACCAACGATTTTTCTCTAGATTTTTCTTAAATGCATGTATCGATTTCTTAAATCTTTAAATATACCAACACCAAGTAGGCTCAATCAAGGATGAAAGCCTATATAGATAATTATCGTCTAGCGTCGTTATGAAGTGCGCTGTTGACCTAAGACCTAAGTGTACGTATGACCAGTTCGTCACTATACCCCACATACGGAGCATAATGATGAAAGGCTCGGGCATAATAACGAATTATATTTAATACATGAAATAACATCTTCTTTTATCAAAACATACTATTGTTGTCTTGTCTTTACACTCAAATTATACATCCTAAAATGAGGAGCACTTCGAGTTTCGATTTCGGAAAATATAAACTGAAAACATCTGATATTTTACTTTTAAGACAATTTTACAAAATGACGATTTTTCGGTTTTCGAGCAACCAACTTCCGAAAAACCGAGAAATTCACAGTTTGCGAAATGCTAAATACACTAATTGTTGCAATCATTTTCATCGACAAAGAATTTTCTTCTAATGGAAAATTATGTCTTCTGAGTCCGCTTTTCGTTGAGCCTACAAGAATGTATAGTAGTAGTAGTAGTTGGTTTATTAGCATGTGCAACGTTTAGATAAAATAAACGCACTAACAGGCAGTAACCGCAGGAATAGAGCATTTGACATGTGGAAACGATATCGAGCTGCCACACTCTGGGGTGACTATCGCGTTCTTCGTAATAGAACAACATTTGAAATCAAAATGGCCAAAAGAGGTATTTTTCTTCATTGCTCGATACTGAACTATCACCAAAAAAATTATCGAAAAACTTACATTCTGCCGGCGTAGTTTGTTCAACCAAAAATAATATCGACATTGATCCGGATGAAATCAACAACAACTTCCTTCTGGTACCTGCAATAACTTCGAGTTCCCAAAGCAGCCCTGAATTGCCTATTCCTAGTGTTCCTCGCAACTTTTCACAATTTAATTTTACCCGAGTAACAGCTAATGACGTTCTCATGGCTTTTTGTGAAATCAAGTCTGACAGCACGGGATGTGATGGCCTAACCCGAAATTTGTTAAAATGCTCCTGCCTTATATTATTTCTCCTCTTGCACACATTTTTAATACGTGTTTTACGTCATCTCAGTTTCCGAATCAGTGGAAGTTCTCAAAGGTCATACCTGTTCCGAAAAATTCATCTAATACCGATTTCAGACCTATTAGCATCTTACCATTTTTAGCTAAAGTAATTGAAAAAATTATTCTCTAAGGCATTTGATTCGGTGAATCATAGCAAGCTATGTAGAAAACTGATAATGCCGTTTAATTTTTCTCCCCAGGCTGCAAACCTTATCGGCATTTACTTAAGGGATCGGTATCAATCTGTTTATTCTAAAAATTTAAATTCCTCTTTTCAATTGGTATATTCAGGAGTGCCCCAAGGATCTATCTTGGGTCCTCTGTTGTTCTCTCTTTTCATCAATGATTTATTTCATTGTGTTAAGTACAGCAAACTGCACCTTTATGCTGATGATGCTCAATTGTACATCTCAAGACCAATTGGATTCACTGAAGATGGTTGTTTATTAAGCTACCGATTCTTTTATCAGCCGCTGTGGGTGTTGATTTGTCAGGGTACAATACCGTGACACTGATGAAATTGATGCTTAGGTACAATACCTATGCATCCAGCTAAAACGATGTAGGGAAAATAAAAACGTACTATTCACTTTGAATTATTTCACAATTATGCCCCATCGGGGTTCAATTTATTGCTTATATACATTATAAGACCATCACACAATATGATGACCATATTCCCACACTCAAAATCGAGTTGGGAACACAAACAGGAAATTATATAATATTTTCATATTTTAATTCACATTTTTACGTACGAGCACAAATTTTCACCTGCGTAGGCATTTATGGTTTTTAATGCAGAAATTTTCTCACCCAGAATCAGACGGATCCGATAACAAACTTTTTCAGGTAAAAATTGTGTGCCTGTAATTAGATCTATGGAAAAACAAAGTTTTAGCCGAATTTTATTATCTTGTGTGACTTACTTATGTTTGGCTATTGTAAATGTTTCTAATTATAAAAATTTTATGATATCTTAAAGTATATCTATGGCTATTGATGATGAATTTAAACAATGGTGTTTCTTGTATAAATGATGATTTCCATTCTATTTATTTGTGAACCATTGACAACATGCTACACTTGAACCCTACCAAAACTAAATGCTTACTTATATACAAAACAATTTTAGATACTCCTTATTTCTCACCTGTCGTAATCAATGGAACGCAAATTCCAATTGTTGCTTCCGTTTCTAACTTGGGAATTATCTTCAATAGAACTCTTTCCTGGGGCATCATATTAATACTGTAATTAGAAAAGTATATGGTGGGCTTCATTCACTCTGGACGACTAGTAATTTCACTCTAGCGAAAACCCGTTTAATGCTGGTCAGAACGCTTCTTGGCCCTCTTTTTACGTATGGGTGCTAAATATTTTCTTCTCTTGACTATGAGTGCATTCGAAAGCTAAATACTGCATTTAACGCTACTATAAGGTATGTTTTTGGTCTCCGTCTTTTTGACCATATCTCTCCATCCTTGGTTGCAACCTAATGGTCTATTTCAAATATCGCGCTGATATATAATTGGCTGGGACTCTTAAGTCTCGGAGCCCCAGCTACTTGTATAATATACTTCAGATTGCGAGATCAAGTCGATTTACTACTTTAATAGTGCCTAGACATAATTGTCTAACATCTAAGCATCAGTTCTTCATTCAGTCCATTATTATTTGGAATTCTCTGCCAATAAATTTGAGATTGTTGTTTGAGTCAGGTATGTTTGGTAATTTTAAATGCAAAGCTTTCGAGCACTTGAAATCAGTCTAGCTTTTAGTTTTGCATTGCAAATAAGTATAAGCTTAATAATTTTTTTTCTCCTTTTGTATCTTAGATCTAATTAACTTATTAATTTCTTATTAGTCTAGTTTTTTATAATATTAGTTATTGGATAATGTACCTATTAATCTTGTACTAAAATAAGGTTTTATATCTTTTTGTACAATGCCACTTATAAAAGAATAAATGAAATGAAAATGAACCCTATTGTGTTGTAGTTGTAGTAGCTTGTGCGACGACTGAATAAGGAGAGCACGAAGCCCTTTTCTCTCCCTGCACGAATACTAACACACTGCTGCCTCAAGGTACGCAGCTAGCTCGGGTGTGCTGGAGAAAGGCAGAGTGTTGGCTCACCTGGAAGCGGCAGCGAGAGCCCTCGACCTAGTTCGCGGAATAACAAGTTGTTTTTTTGTTATGATAAAAAGAATATTTGAATTCTAGAAATGTAAATATCGTAAAATGACAACGCCCCGTAAAAAGCTCGTCATTATGCCCCGCAAAAAACTCGGCATTATGCCCCACCACCCATTAGTCTTTTTCCGACATGTTATGCAAAATTTTTCGAAAACTAATATGAAATCTATCATTATTGCGACAAACTGCACACCATAAATAGTAGACTTACTCGTCATTCAAAACAAAATGGCTGAAATATTTCCTAAAACACAATCTTTGGCAAAGCATGCTCTAATTGCAAAATTCGTCTGCTCTTTTCGTTCAACAAATATAGACTAATGTGAAAAACATGTAGACCATATGGTGGCAAAGTTAGCCCTGCATTTTGGATATAATAGCGCGAGTTTAGAATAAAGCTGATTGGAGATAATATTCATTCGTCACTATGACCCCTTCATCATTATGCTCCGGGCTCCGCTACATGAAAACCAACACTACAAATACCAGTGAGATTGTCATCAATAATGCCCTCAAAGGTAAGGTGTCAAAATTTAATTATCTCGCTAGTTTACTATAAACAGAGCAAGCCAAGTGAACCTGATGGTCCTAATGCTCCCAAGAGGAGCGAAGAAGAGAAAAAAACAAATTTGGAAACCACCAACAGGTAATGAATTTTCAAGTTCAGTTAAGCTAAACTAACTATTATTATTCGTTCTGTGAATCAGACTGCTTTGTGGTAACAAAAATTCGGACTTATGAAAAACTACTCAGTTTTCAAATTAGCATCAGCGCAATAAATTCCAAAAATGTGTAGTATCGAGTTACCATTAAGAAAGGAGATATAAATAATCTGCAAATAATATTTTTCAAACATCTTGGAAAGAGTTCGAAAATCTTAGTTTTCTTAAGGATATGGATGGTTATGAATTGGATGAGTACCCTAAGAGATGGGACCAAGGCCCGCGACTATGGTTGATAGACTGTGTCTACCCCCAAAGTTGTTAGAGTATATCCAATTAGTCTGTGCGGCTAGAGTGAAGAAGGGGAAGAATCGCTTCAATCACTTCATACCAGGCGCTATGTAAGAAGATACCCTGATTACCTGTCTTCCTATTTTTGAAGTTCCCCTACGGTAGCTTTTTAATAGGCCAGATTTTGGGTAGGGGCTCTATTTTAATCCAGGTTCTTTAGAATTTTATTTCCCACAACCAAAGAACATATATCTTAACAGGAAGCTTCATCTGGCCTCTAAAATTGCACAAGTTATATGCTTATTTGTCGACGTGGTCAGGAGGAAACAGACGGGAAGATGCAAATATTTGAGATTGAGAAAGTATTTCTCTGTTCTCTATGTCTCCGCCACCCCCTATATCCAAAGTTAACTTAATGACACAAGTTAGGACACAGAAGAGTTTTCCGATTCTTTTACATTTAAGATGCACACGGCAAGAAAAGGAAGAAAGATGAAAAATAAATAAAAAATAAATCAAACTCTCTTTAAAACTTTTATGAATAAAGATAAAAAATGTGAAAGTGCAGATTGCATGCAACGAAATAAAATGGCAAATGATTTATTTTCGTAAATAAATGAGATGGGGCGAAGTTTTCAGGTTTTACTCTCAAAAAATGATCCCGCGCTTTTGTGGAAACAGGTTTTTGTTCAAATATTGTGAGACTTATCCAATGTTTTTTTTGTAGCATGCCAAAGTTTGTTAGCGTAATTCCTATGTTATTTGAAGAGCATGTGCTTCTGTTTACATTCGTAGGAGAAACTAATGCTGGATTCTCTGATAATTTGGAGGAAAATGAGAATTTTATTTGGCTGAAATTTTATATCTCCTTTCAGCACCTTGACCAAAGCGAAATTTATCTTTATCTTAAAAAATTGAGGTAGTGCTACCCGATCCACATTATTATAAATAGTTTGAAAGGATTTCGGAAATGTTCTAGAAGATTTTGTCGTTCGGATAATACTACGTTCTCTCGTTTTTTGTTTTCAACTCGTTGTCTCCCTCGCACAAAAACAGTACATAGGCAAGTTCCTTTCCCCTATTTATGCAAAAGACGAAAGTATATAACCTTACTTGTTTCGGTCTAAAAAAGGGGAGAAATTTCCAATTTTGTTCGGCTGTGTCCTATCTTCTTATTATGTTATCTTTGCCATAGCTGTATATCTACATGTATTCACAGCGATGCTAGCCATGCACACAGTTTCATGTTTCACTTTACTGCCTGACCAAACTGCTTGTCGGCCACTAGTTCTTATCCCTTCCGCTCATCTTACGATTCTCTCCTAGTGAAGAAATAAAAGAATTAAAGAGAGCACGAAATGCAATGCATGGCGATTATGCGGAGTGCACGCACTGGTTCTTGTGCTGGTTTGGTGTTTTGACGACCCACCACTCGCTACCGTGGTGAGTGGCGGGTCATGAAAAAGCAGAGAATTTTCGTACAATTTGTGAGAGCTGGTCGTAATATCACCACAGGTGGTGACTAGGTGATGAGTGGCCGGTCGTCAAAAGGCAGAGAAGGCAGAGAATTTTCGTAAAATGTGTGAGAGTGGGTCGTATTAATACGACCCATCATATAAAACTTTTCAATATATGAGATGCGTATTCTTTCGGTTAGATCTTCTTTTGCCTCAACTCATTATTGTTCATAGTTCCCAAAACAAAGGATACTTTATTATCCCTAGACAGCAGCTGGAGTTTCATATGGCAGCTCCAGACTAGTTGCGACTTAAACGTCTTGAAAGGATAGAGCCAGAACCGCAGCTCGCCTGTCTGAGCAAATATAGATGAAATGGGACCCAAAAATTCACCATTTTAAATAAATTCAATATTCTGATAAAATAAACTTTAAAATGGAAATGATTTTTGAAATTTTTCTTAAAAAAGTCTAAAACAGTCTTAGCTTTTCAACGTCTCTAGTAATGACCGAGTCGACAAAAAAGAAGTTCTCTTCATATATGGATATCCTAACACAAGGTATGCACACAGCTATAAAATACATAGCTCCATTATCAGACACATAAATGTAATCGTAATCTTCAGTTAAAATAATCATATGTTAACAATTTTTTTAATGCTCATAAATGACTCTTAACCCGATTAAATGAAGTGTCAATCTCATGCGTGTCGCTGTTTGTTTCCCCATTTTTCCAACACTGTAAAATGATTAAACGAGCACTTGTTGTCGACAACAGTAATCACTTTAATTATCTGTCTGCCACACGTGTTTTTCACTTCAAGATACTTTCTACTATGGAAATATACTGAAACACCAGTGTTTACGCGATTTGGATACATTACCTATACGCGCTTTGCTTAAAATACGTGAAGAAGACGCCTGTTCCGGTTAATAAACTTTCTTCGACAAAAGATTCACTGATAGTACCGCAGGCGGCTAAGATGGGTAGCGTATTTTATCTAAGATGATACGTGAGCTGAAAGCACTTCTTAAATTATAACCCATGTTGGATAGCAACTCAATATGCAAAAGGAGAACCTTTGGGGATGTTTCCACCGACATATACCCATATACTTACATAGTGTAAGAGCTTTAGTAGCACACATTTTCTAAAGAAATTTGCATTTTTCCAATTGAAACTTTTTGCACATCGCCAACATCATGTCAGAATGACACTGGTGACGCGACGATGAGCTGTTCTCCAACATAAATAGAATTGTTCACTGGAGAGATTTACTTTTCTTTGGGACTGACTACATATATTCATATATATATATATATCTACTATTTACATATACTAAGTATATAGCTATGAATATGAGAGTATATATTTGCATGACAAGGTGAGCGTATTGTCAGGCATCGTTATCGTTTTGGCAGAAGATTCTCGTGATGATTCTCAGCTTTTATCGAATACACTTGAGACTGATTTGATCTGTGAAGAAGAAAGCGATAAACTCACTGAGATAGTGTAAGGAGATGATTGAATTTTGCTCAGGATTTCTTGTTAGAATACGAACGGAAAAAGAAAATCTGACAATTCTTATCAAAAAATCTTAAGCACATACATATGTATATATAAAAAATACATCATAAGGATGCTTTGCATAGAAGCTGCCAATTAAACCACTTTCAATCAGGGCAAATTATTACGCTTTTATCTCTGCTCTGTTTAGTGCAACTATTGAAGCGAGCTATTTTCCTACTTAGTTAGATTGTCGTTACGAGCATTTTAAAATTAGCAATTTATAAGAAACCCAGGTAATCGTGGTATCACAGAATTTAATGTCTCGTACTAATAATCTTCTTTTGCTTGCATTCGTTGGATAAATTTTTGCTTTGACTTCAAAACCTGACAGTAGTGCAAAGGGGAAGGATTTCTAAGACATTCCTGTAGTGAAAGTGCTTATAGTTAGTTAAACTTGAAAGAATTATAAATCATGGATAAATAAAGGAAAGAGATATTAATATACAGACAAGGTGTTCCTTGGAATGGAATGGGTGAGACAAGTAAAAAATATGATGGAAGATCAAAGGTACCTAACGGTTTTGCGGAGGGTCAAAGATTAAAACATTACATTACATTACAACATTGAAACATTATATAGTAAACATTACACTGAAAGAATAATCTATATGCCACGACTATAATTTCAAACATCTATAAAAAGTAGACTATTAGAATATAGTTCTATACGCTATTACATGATTTATAGTTTTCATAACAATATTTGTTACAAAGCTTTTAGATTTCACGACTATATATTGACAACAATATAGTCAAAACTATATTATTAATGTTTGCAACTAATTATTCTGTTAATTGCGAATATTATGCAGTTGTGTTTAGCTATAAATATAGTTGCAATAAACTGCTTTAAAGTTGATTGTGTCTAAAGTAAAATCATCTCAGCAACTACTTTCATACACATTCCTCTATATTGTAGTTGCTTGCGTCTTACATTTTGGACATCGTATCTATAAAATTAAGCTCTATCAACTACATTTTTACTTGCCGCATAAATATAATATAGTTGACTACATCTAATGTATAGTCATTACTAACTACTTTTATTTTAGACCAGCAATCACATATTTTATTTTCCTCGTAATTAAAATATATTCATTAATGGCATATTTTAATTACTATGTAAATAAAAATATAGCGGCTAGAGCTTATTCTAATTGTTAAAAATACTTTCAAAAACTTTGTAATTTTTGTAAAGAGATATAATAATTTCTTTTCAATTGTTAAATATAATTAAGATTCAATTAATATCAGTTTTGGTTGAATTGAATTTTTTTTTTTGGACTTTTCCAAAAGTCTCAGTTCATAGTTATCAGCTTCATGGTCAGTCTGCGAATTACAAATAAAATTAGATTAGTATTCGAAAAATTTTAATTTATCTTTAAATTAAATAATGAACACTTTTTACCTTATTGTGAAAAAGATTCATGTACTTCAATTGCTATCGGCTGTAGTAGGTGCTGTTCTCTTTTTCCCGAGAATTATTTACAACATATCTATAGCAGTAATGAGTGACCCATATTTTTTTATTTATTCCTATTAAACAAAAACGATTATACAAATTTTAATGAAGTTATTAAATATGGTTACCAATAGCTTCTTGATTGATGAATGATAAAATATTTTGTGTAAAGTTTTATTTCTTCTGAAAGCTTTATTCAGTAGATCATCAAAAACTTTGTCTTCAGAACTGGAAAACTAACTCTTTTCCATATCTATGTACTATAAAAATTAAATTAAATTGTTTACATTAAAGAATTAAGCTAATTTTATTTACAAGTTTATATCCATCTTTTCACGTAATGCTAAAAATTGTTTGATGAATTCTGAAGTGCAAGTGCAAATATTGTGTGCTATGTATGTATGAACAAAATAATCTTGTTTTCAATACATGACTTTACTTCAATAATTTGTAAATTTCCTACGTACCAGTTTTCAATTAGTTAATTATTAAAATCATTTTTTTACTTTTACATTTCACTTCACAACGATCCGACTCCACTGAATTAACTGATATTATTTCCAAGTTAATTTTATTAATGCAGCTATAATTATGATTATCAGTAACTATATAATAGTCACTAGCAACTATACTTAAATACCTATTATATTCACAAGCAACCATGAATATAGTTGCTTACACCTATATTATTAGATGCTGAAATCGTAGTTGTGATAGTAGTCGTGGACTTATTTTTAATGTGTTTTGGATAAGTCCCAACTATATGTCGTTTGACCTCTAAATAATATTGGTGACAAATTTTAACTATAAATCCATATTTAACACATCAAATTGTATCACAATATATAAAAGTCCCATCCAAATCCAAGAGGTAGCCCTTCATTGACATATTCAAACAAATTTTATTTTATTTACATTTTTCTAACATTTCTTTAAGTACGAATATGTTATATAGAAATTTCCATTACAGAACATCTTTTAGTAAGTGCAATTATATTGTTGAATATTAGTAACTATATTAACATATTTAGTTCAAGCATTTTCTCTGCCCCCATTACAAGATTACATTGCAAAAAATATCATCCAACTACTTTTTTATAGTTATCCCATCAACCTAAAACTATAAAATAGATACAACAGCTAAATAATAAGATTTTCAACTGCTTTTTATGAATTCAGAATTATATGTAGTTGGAATAACATATAATATAGTTACTGCAACTATGCGAATCAATACAACTTTTCTTTGAGTGTATTATTATATGTGTCTGAATTTCGACAATCTTAAACTAATTCTTGATGATCGCCACCTAAACTGGGATTTTTAGGAAAAAATCTCAATAAAATAAAATAATATATATTTCATGTGTCTTTTCTCGATATTTTTAAGTGATAATGTTTAGTAATTGTCTAGATCGTAACCGCTGCCAGAATTTTAAGATAATTGGGGCAAATAGATCTACCTTTAATGGAAACTTTTAAGTGCCAACTATCAAGTTCCTTTTTGGGTGCACGGGTGAATTAGAAAATAGCTGGCTCAGGAGAGAAATTCATGGCCAGAGTGAAGCTAAGTGACATTTATCACCGGAAAGAGATGAAGCCAGAAACGAATCAATTAGTTTGACTGAAATTCCAATTCCATTCCAGCCAGTCCACAACAGAATTAAGTTTAACATTTCAAAAATCTATTCTTTATCGCTATCTAACATAAAACATTAAAGACAAAAATCAAAATTCATATAGAAATTTTGAAAGTATTCTGTGTGTTTCTACCATCAGTACAGGGCGATCTCATCAGGATAGCAGTGACACCCTAAACTTCCTGCTGTCTATACTACAGTGAACAGAGATTCCCAAAAGTTGGTGGTGGACATATACTGATTTATTTAAAAATCAAAATATTAATTTTAAGAGAAACAAGTTTTCTTCACAATTAATTAAATAGAAAGCGGGAATATGCTTTTCTAGACCCGTACAATATACGAATATACAGGAAATTTTTAACCTACTATATATGAGCAGATAAATTAAAGGACTCCTTTATATTTTATTTCTTTTTTTATTTGATGGCATTATGTATAGAAAAGAATCTCACGTTACGTAACCCTTTAGAACGAAACAACGGCTTTGTGACTGTTCAGTGTTTACGGTATGGGTTGTGTTAGGTTAGGTTAGAGTGACAGCTTTCGGAAAAAATTGCGGTAAGTCACACTTAGGGGATTGGTGTTCCATTGTGATACCACCTAATTGGAGGGACATTACCTGGATAAGACGGTTTAATTTAGGGAATTCTTTAAAATTACTCACAAGAGTTAATGAACCTCTAAAGGTCACCAAGACTTTCTTTGTTAATTCCCTCGAAATCAGCAACAAAGCGTGCCTCCTACATTTGGTAAGGTTGGGGCATTCCCACAGCAAGTGATCAATGCTCTGAACCTCTTCCTGGTCCATACAGCTACTGCAGATGTCATCGTATGAAACTTGCATGCATTTTTGCCAAGAAGGCAGTGTGCTGTGATAACTGTAGTAAGATTCCGCACATCTTTACGGTTTCTACTTAGCAGACTTTTTGTGTTTCTATGACATATTTTGGCCCATAGCTGCCTTAAAATTGCACATGTAAATAGTTCTCCAGATCTGCGATTAGCCAGCTTAAGGCCAAAACAAAGTGAGAGCGAGATGTAGCATTCTACGTATAATTGTAAATAAATAGAAAAATAAATTATAGTAAAATAGACCAAAGCTTTAAGATTTTAATTAAGTAGTAGCATAAACGAGAACACTGTAAATAATTAAATGTCATAAATAGCTAAATGTATTATGGATCTGAGTACACAAATAAGACTTAAGTAAATTTGCCTGTGGAGAAATTGTTCAGATCTAGCTCTGTACTCCGGAACATTAAAACATAAAAAAATTGATTTCATAACAGAAAGAATATATATTATAAAAATAGAACTCCAAAATAAAAAAAAATTAAATAAATTAAAAAGGAACTTTTCTTTTTTTTTCATTATCGCTAGATGTGTTTGATGAATTTCCATCAAAAATCCGCATCACGTTGAACATCGATACGAAACATCAATGTTGGCAACGCAACGCGACAAGTATGTTTGACAGCGGCCACTGTTTTATTTATTGTAAGAGAAATGACAACAAGGAATAAATGAAGAGAAATCTTTAGTTATAACTTATGCGGCTTACTTAAAATTGCAAGGAATAAAGAAAAAACTAAAAAGAAAAAGGAGGTGAGATTACTATACATGGAATGAGATGACTCTTATCGTACAGAATAACTTTTTCCTCTCTATGATTTCCTCCTCAAAACCCATTATTTCTCAAAATAATTAAAAAAATTAAATTTATACAAGTGTTTAATAACTAGTTTATTTTTATTTACTATTATCTTTTTGCTATTCTTTATAAAAATAACCAAATCCACATAACATGAATTTCAATTATTCACTATCCAGACAGAAATGTCAATTCCATTGGCTACTAATTTAGACATTTTCTCAAACTTGTTGTTGTCAAGTTGTCGCGCTGCCCTCATCATGAGACTACCATATATTCGAATATTTGACAGCAACCAATTTGCGGAGACTTCATTGGACGCTTTCACTGGGATTTTGAACTTTACAGGACTGTAAATCAAGAATCTCCTTCGCTGATTCTACAGGCATATACGTATAGATTCTTTCGCTAGGCATATATTTATAGCTGAATCTTTCCTGCAAAAAGAGCATAAGTTGTCTTGTTTCCTGGTATATCGCCGTGGCCAGGCACCTATCAGAGAATAGTTTTCTGGTTAGCACCAAGTTTTCCGAGCCTACTACGCCAAAGTTGAAATAGGCGCTATATAATGGCATTACAGTCCAGAGAGTTGATTGCATCTTAGCTGTCAATACAAACTATAGTGCTAGCTAGATCAATTATTCACAAAGTATATAGAATACAAGGTAGTCCCATTACGAAACACATTCCGCCATTAGTGACAAATTATCGTGAATATGTATAGGAAAGTATAGAGAACGCAATACTCTATCTCCTCTCTCTGTCTTTCCTACAAAAATGTATATACATCAGTCACAGAATTACGTCACAGGCTATCAGCTGCAATGTGTCAACATTTCAATGGGAATACCTTGTCTTCTGTATACCTTGACTTATTCAGGTGATGATATCATACAGTATACCTGCGAGTAAGAAACTATAGGTGAGGCCATTGCGTGTACCTCTATGTATATGCAATTTTTGCGTGCCGAACCTGATTATTTTCCTCACTTTCTAACATCTCTGCCTACATGCACCTTAGCCTAAATGTCTTTTTTGTTTATGTTCATTAATTAAATTTACCCTAGCACAAAGGCCGTAGGTAAGATGAAAATTGGAAGGGAATTAAATAGAGAAATTATTACATGTTTTTATGAGAAATTTTATAATATTGAATTTGTATCTTTTTAATAATACACTAGGAATTAGAATATTCGTAAATGTTTGTAATTTTGATAAATGAACTTACTTTTTAATATATTTTCTTGGTATAGATTTACCGAAATGAAATTTTAAGGCAATTTTATCATATCTCCCTGGATTTTATTAATTATTGGAGAAAAAATCTTGTTTTAAAGTGGAATAAATTGAGTTTTTCCGTTCTTGTTTTTGATGCGAAAGTTCCTTTACTGTGGATCCGGGACACTTAAAAGGTTGTTTTATATTACTTGCTGTCACTATACTGCTGCTAGTATACATTTTTTCCTCAAACTTTCAAAACCCACGCCGAAATACGTACATTTTTTTCCATCCGCTTGCAATGCGAAATTTTTATAGTGTTGGCACGAAATTTGTTGATGATGGGCCTCTCCAGTACAGAATTTACGTATAAGCTACACAAACTATAGTTTAGGGCCCCCACTTTCTTGGGGGCCATCAAAAATAAATTGTCCGAATGGCACCCAATTTGTTAGCGCGCGCGTCTTTTCGAAGAACTTTTACTATAAACACGGGGATTCCCCTGTGTTGTTCCGCTACACTCGAGCATGCGCTGACCATTTGTAGTTCGAGAGAGCTAGCAGACGATACAATACTTCTGACCATTGATTGAGTATTTACAGTGTGTTTTTTTGGTAATTTGATTGTTGACATTATTTTGGAAAGTGTTTTTTGTTTTTGTGTCCTTACTTAAGTTACATTTCAGGTAAGTATGCACATAACCTAACTAACGCAAGAATATTTTCTACCGTATTTAATTTTTTTTACAACATTTTGATAAAAAATTAATTTAGAACAACAATGACTCAAGATAAATTATGTTCCATATTGCTTAAAGATTTATTATTTCACAGTTTAACCTCCTCGGTATCCGAAAATCATATTTGGAATTGACATATTATATCTTGTTTTATAAGGAGCCCATATCTCAAACAGCTTAGGGCCTTATCAAGTCTAAATCCAGCCCGGGGCTTCACCTTTAGATTCTTAATCTTACGGGCATACTAAGTTTGTCAGGCGGCTTGTAATCAGTAGAAACAATGCTGGTATAGCAAATTGTTTGGACAATCACGCAAAATATTAGTTATTTTAATTTTTTCATTTCCGACCGTCCATCTGTATCTCTGTCCGCCTGTCCATCTGCCGTTATGATAACTCGGGAATCCGTTTAGGTTTTAAGTTCGAAAATTGGGCAGATCAGGTAACTCTTGAATATGCTTCCCATATAAAAAGTACATTTCTTGCTATATATTTGGACACAAGGTGTCGACGTAAAGAGCTGAAAATTTGTACACAGCGTAAAAATAGTAAGTAGAATTTTAGAAGTGACCTGAATCGGACAACCTTTTTTTTGTATTGCCATAAGAAAATTGGGGTTTTTTACGTATACTGTGAAAACGATCAGTCCTATATATTTATATTATACTGAAAAGCTCTTCAGTATATAAAATTTTATGAAATTGGTTATAAACATGTTCACTGTCTGACGACGTTCTAAACAGGGATTCGAAAAACCAATTTAACTATCAAACTTGAATTAGATATGGGATATGAGTATTAAACTAGGAAATCGTAAGAATTCTAGCATTTTTCCTTGTTTAGAGAATATGTGTGTTAGTGTTACCTTTAGAAAGTATGTCTAAACGAAGCGAAATATTGTCTAAAAACCCTATCGATGTGAGGGAAATTAGAATTTTAGGCGAAGGGGTGGAAAGGCAAGTAGTATTTAACCAAGTTTAACCAAGGTTTAACCAAATTAACTTGACTTTAGTCAAATGTGTCAATTCAAATTAAATGTCAGATTCGTGCCTTTTCGCCGGGTTTTGTATTTTGTGTGTTATTTAATTTAAAAAAGGGAAATTGTTTCGTTAATTGTATTAATTTTATATAATAACTTTCGAAGTAATAATTTAGCGATTAAGCATTGGACTTAAGTTAATAAACGGGAGAATATTTCAATAACGTATCAAAATAGTCCCCGGAAGCAGTTTTTCAAGAAAGTTAAAACCCTGAAATTAAACTAGAAACTCTGTTTTCCACAAATACGAACAAAAGAAGTGAAAAAGAGGACAGAGAAACAAAAATATCATGATAAGTGCTCAAAACATTTCTTTGTTTACGGTTTTCTTTTCCAAACTTTTTTTTTATTGTTCAATGTGTCAGTGGTAGGTAGCTCACAATTTTGTTATATTTTAAATAATTACGCCAAACCGCCCTTAAAAAATATTTCATATGACCATAGGGAATATAACGAAAAAAAGCGAATTTCACCAGAAAGTGAAAAATGCAGCAATTATGCGGGCTTATTGCGCTTCCCTTATACAGTAAAAAAAATTTACTACTCATAGAATAGGCAATAGGTTGCCTACTCTAAGTGTAGTAATTTTACTAGCTCAGAATATATGTAAACACCTGATTGAAATTTACACATTTTAGAGGAAATATTTTACTATACGATTGTAAAATTACACAAAAGTTGTAGTAGGTGTAAATATTTGTACGTAAAATTACATAAAGATGTAATTTATATACATATTTCTATGTAGAATTCCTAAATAAAGCTGAACTCGTTTACACCTATTTGATTAATTTTATGCTGTGTGTATCTGTTAATAAGCAAACTTTTAAATTTAGCAAAAGATTTGTAAAAGCATCACATGAGCATTATATAAAATTCTTGAACTTGACAAGTCACTTACAAGTTTTACCATTCTATTTATAGAGCAAAGTTAATATTGAGCGAATATTAATAAGAATGTGTTAGTTGATTAATGTTTTTATGGTACTTGTGGTGATGATGAGATCGATATGGATATTTTAATGTACTCAAAACTCTTGCCGCGAAAATAACCTGAAACTAGGAATAACCTAAAACTAGGAATAACCTGAAACTATTTGGATCCACTAAGCTAATCAGCTAACACTTTTCACGTCCGCACCAGAAATGACTTTCAAGAGCAAACCTATTTCGATTTTGCTGTACAATTTTACTTATACCGGCGCATATTTATGATTGGAATAGCAATTTTGCTGCATCAACTTTAAATTTCCAGAAATTGTTTGTGTTTTTACAGCTTCCTTTGAATTGTAAAAATTAAATGGGTAAAATTACACCTTTATGAAAATTACACACAAGAATTTTTATTATTAAGAATAAATAAAAAGAATACTCTTTTGAACTTTTTACCGGGTTAAACTTAATTTTGTTCAAGAAAGAATTTTTTTTGGGATTCTCCGGTATATAACAAAGGCTAAAAAATGTTCTAATTTGTTAATTCATCATACAACCCATTTAATTTGTGGTGACAAGTTTCAAGTCTTCTTCTTTTTTATTTTTCAGCCCACTGCGTGACGTATTCAGGTTCGATTAGCTTCGAATTGATCTGTTCTTTAAAAAAAAATTTAAAATTTATTTAATAAATAAAAAAATTGTTTTTTCTATTTTTCTCAAACTATTCATTTCTTTCTTGTTTTTTTCATTTTTCTCATTTGTTTTTCAAATCACCCAATTTCGCTATTTGGGACCTGTTGATGAGTCAAACCACGACTTGAAACTTGTCACCAAAAATTAAATGGGTTGTGTAATGAAATAATAAATTAGAACATTTTTTAGCCTTTGCTATATACCGGAGAATCCCAAAAAATTCTTTCTTGAACAAAATTATTAAGAATGTTTGTAAATTTGCTTTTGTAATATGTAAAATATTACTTCTTGGAGAATAAAGATTTCCAAATTTTTTTTGCTGTGTAGTTATATGTTCAATGATGTTACCCTATATTTATAAGCCCTGAACAAATAAAGTTTCGATTTGAGTTGTGTTGTGATTAGAACTACCAATTTCGACTGCAGTCGTATGAAATAAAACTTTCCTATCGATGTAGCAGTATCAAGTCCAAGACTTAGTTCTTACGATATGATATGAGCCAATGCAGTCGCGGTTGTTGGAAACGATAATCTCTTTAGCGCTTTAGTATAGGAAGAATTTGAGTTAGATTGGAATATATGCTATGGCGCATAATGAACGGATTAACTCGAACAACAAAGATAATCACATTGAAATTATTACCTTGCCTGCTAAAAATCTATTTGGAAAATTCCACCGCATTATAGGGACTAGTGAAAAACATTCAAAATAGTTTTATTTCTCATGTATCTTCAAATACAGCTGAGAAGAAAAATTCATAACTAGCCCTATTTGTTTCAATTATTTTAGATAAAACAAATTATACGTATATGATTAAAATTACAATTATTTTTGGCACTCAGATATGTAGATTCAAACGAAGATGCTCATGGGCTCTCGAGATGTCTGAAACGATAGATCAGCCACATCTTTATTTACCCATGTCCTTGACCTAATTAACGTATAGAAATGATAGACAAAGCGAGTAAAAAACTAGAATTGGTCCAAAACAATTTCTTCTGATACCCTAAATGAATGCACGTATGTAATTTTCTACAGTAACCCATCTGTGCAAGTTTAATATTTCTATTGGATTATCGTATATATTTCCAGAACGGTTCGTCAGATAGAATAATAGTATTCAAATATATAGTGAAAAGCGATATCTTTGTATGGCACCTCTAGGAAGGAGTTGCCCGATTCATCCTATTTTCGAACTCAAACTTCCATTTTTTGATTCTAAATCTGTGTGCAAGATTGGAGCTCCGAACACCGACGCGTTGTCAGGCACTGTCCAAATATATAGTGAAAATTAAATTTTTGTATGCCATCCCTATAAACGTGTTACCCGATTTGTCCCATTTTCGAACTTAGATTTACTTTTATTTTAAAAAGCCCCTGTGTAAAATTTCACCGCCCTAAGTGAACGAGTTCTCAAGTTATCGTGGGGACAGAAAGACAGCCGGACGGACGGACGGACAGATTGACAGTAGGATGAAGAGATTGATAGACGGATGGATGCACAGACGGACGGACATACACACGGACACACACACGGACGGACGGACACACAAACGGACGGACGGACACACAAACGGACGGACAGACAAAAGGACGGACAGATGAACGTGCGGGCAGACGGACATGCAAAAATCAAAATAACTTTTAATATTATATGTAGGAGTCCAACCCATTCTTACACCCTAGATGAAATCTATAGGGTATACTAAGTTTGTCATTTCACTTGTAACACCTAGAAATAATGTTGGTAGAGCAAAATGGATTATACACCTATGCACAAAATTAAAAGATGTTATTTTGATTTTTGCATGTCTGTCCATCTGCTTGTCTGTCCGTCTGCCCGTCTGTCCGTCTGACCATCTGCCCGTCTGTCCGTCCGACCGTCTGTCCGTCCGTCCGTCCGTCCGTCCGCACGATAACTCGAGAACGCGTGTACCTACAGAGCTGAAGTTTTGCATATGGCCTTTAAAAAAAAAGTAAAATTAAGTTCGAAAATAGGACATATCGGTTAACTTCTTCGTAGGACTGCCATACAAACATTTCGTTTTTCACTACATATTTAGGCCCTAACTTAGAACACGTCAACCTCGTGGGCTGAAATTTTGTACATATTATTATCATAAAAATAGTAAATATAATTTAAAAGTGGACTAAATTCGGCAACCCTTTTTGGTGTGCCATATATAAATTTAGGATTTTTACGTATACTGTGAAAACGATAAGACCTATACGGTTTTAATGTACAGACAGCTTCTTCACGGGCAGTCGTCTAGGGTATCGTGAGATTTGGTTTTAATGTTAGACTAAATATAGCTTTTATACTTGTTCTCTACTATTATTTCCGTTCGTTACAAACCGATTGAGAAACTTAGTATACCTACCCATGATTTCTTATAGGGTATAAATTAATATCCTAGAGGTCATGTCAGGAGAACTAACAGGTTTTATACCGAAAATTGCCCATGTTAAATCTAATTTTAATGATTTCCTGCGATAGAAGAAGGACTGTCGTCAATATTTTTTGTTTTAATCCATAACAGGATTTTCAACTTTTTCAAACATTTAACCAAATGCCTTTCAGCTCTTGATGATATAGTAGTAAAAATAAATGTCTTTACTATTTCAGTGTGAATTACTTCCCTTTCCCAAAAAGTTCATATGTAACGCCACCATTTTCAAAGAGGGAAAACATAGTTTGTGGCTCATACTGTCTATTTTCCTCCACTAAATTTTTGTTACACTAATCCTAAGTAGAACCTGTTAAAGATTTTTTTTTTTTTTGTAAGTATTTGAATTGGTATGTTTTCGTATCAAAATTTTCCAAATGCTCATGTAGCCGATGTTGAAATGGTTGCTTCAATTGGACTCCGTCGAGTCTGTATAACCATTAGCGCGAAAGAAAATAGTACTGAGCCAATATGTATATGACCAACTCGGAACAGAGTATATCGCTCTCTCACCTGCGATTTTTCGTCCGAGTTACAGACTAGTGCACTAGGGGCTATAAGACATAAAACAAAAACACCAGATATAAATTATTGAAAATAAAAATTGTTTTCTTGTTTCTCTACCCTTTTCAGTTCAATGCAGATATACTCAGCACCCCTTTAAAAAACCATAAAGGTCGACACATAGCGAATTGGTTATTGGCGCCTAAGAATCAAACCAAAAGTCCTCGTTACAAACAGATTAGGTACAGATTTTAATAGCATAAAAGAATGCCAAACCTTAAATGTCCTCCATTTTTCTTCAGCATAGATGCATTGCAGATAAGCCTCATTTCGATGAAAGCACCATGAGCTATCTATCAGATACTACGTAAAGTGGTCCTAAAGACTCAACGATGACAACTACTGAAGATAATGACCATATACGATTTAATGATGCACTCCAGAGCATATTATTTCGGGTTCAAATCGATGACGATGGCATATATTTTCTGTGTCCGGAAAATGGAAAAAAATGAATAAAAAAAAAATCAAAACGAAAAAAATAAAGCCACAGGCAGTATAGTTGTCATTCGTGTAGCCTTGTGAATGTCCTGTATTATTGTAGGACATGCTACATATATATGAAATCAATACACAGTTAACTTGGCATTGGTCCAACCAAGTCCAAACAAAGCTGACAATAAATTTTAGAAATGTTATTTACCGGCAACATATGCATCCTACTTATTTCTTGTATATTTAATTATCTTTTGTGCAGCACAGGCATGTTCCATTCTGGGTCAGCCTGCATTGCATTGTTAGGAAATTCGGGTACCTACACAATATTTATTAGGGATAGGAATCGAGGGGGGTGCAATAATTGATATTTATGTGGAATCAATATTAAAACAAGGATGGCAAAATACTGAGTCTAAATAAAGAATTTTGTTTTTTTATTATCGAATAATTTGGATTCGTTCAAAATGTTTATGTGTTATGGAAAATTGCCAGCAGCGTGTTCAGGAAAGAGGTAGTTGTTAGAAAGATGTTTCTATCTACGATTGCAATGGAATTCAAAAAATTATTTTAAACGATTCTGTTTTTTTTTATTAATATCTGCGCATTATTCCTGGAATGGTAAGTTAGTTGTGTTGAAAGTTGTCAATACGTTCACGCCGGCGCCGATATTCATGATTTTCAATGTGAGACGGTGCTCGAATTCATGTCTCGCTTCACTGGCGATGCGGTACTATCGGACCCGACCAGCTCCGATTCAGATGAACCTTTCACAGTTTGTAGGGTATACCAAAAGAGCATACCTATATTTTTTTGTTTCCTAATATTACGCCCCCCCCCCCCGCCACCATGCCCCGCTGGAGGGGTTAGAAATTTCGTGATTACGATGAAACGTCATTTTCAAGAAACCATTTCTGGAGAACGAAGCAACCGTCTTGTTTTTTATAAAAAAAAATTTGTTTTGCTAATAATGATTTTTTTTTTTTTCAAAAAAACAGTAAATACCTATTATTGACTAGTGAGGACTTCTAGCACTTTTTTTCTATTTTTAAGTTGGAGCTAGAAATCTTATCTAACTACGTACAAAAAATTGCGATTGTGTTCGGCTTCGTTGGAACAAGTTTGAATTTGGTGGTGCTTTTTTAATAGCATTCCTCTGTGTGCAGCAACTTAATTCGAAAATAATTTAGCGAACCGTGCAATCTAATTTTGTTATTTATTCCTAAACGACAAGGAATAATGACTTGTTTTTTTTTATGAAAGATGACAGATTATAGATAAATTTAAGATTTAAAAATGGCATAAGTGTTGCAAAATTTAGCGGGAAGATGGCGTTGAAATCATTTTAGATTCGGCAATTAGAAACCGATCGTGGTTTAGCGAAAAGAATTATTTTTAGAACGCATAGGGTTTGTAATTTACTGCCGCTATTTAGCCCTCTTACATAGGTAATTTCCGAACTAAAAATTTGATTTCAAAAAAATTATTTTTTCCCCGCCTTTTAGGCCCACTCCTTAAGTTTACACTCATAGTATTGCGGCATATCTTAGATATAATTTGAAAAAAGAATTATTAAAAATTCATTGAACACTTACATCAAAATATCGATTTTGGTGGATCAAGATGATTTGAGATTACTCGAAAAAAGCTAAATTTAGTTTTCTTCCAATACAGAGGAGACTCTATAATTTTTTTAAATATAAGCACTAAAGCTTGTTTGTAGAATGAAATCGAATCTACATTTTGTCCCCTAATCATATTTCTAATTAGTTTGTAAATCCGATAAACAGTTTAAAATAAAGCCAACCAGTCCTTTTTAAAGTAGAAAATGAGTGAAAATGGCTTTACTTTAATCTCGTGCTTGCAGAGAACACTTAGGGCGGCGAAATTTGCGACCTAAACAAAGCGCGTTCATAACATACCGTTGATCCAAACGAAAAAAAATAACGGGCAAAATATAAGCAAAATGAAGCAAGGGGGTGTATAAGACCCCAGTACTGAAAAAGCATTTTTTATATGTAAATCGTCAGTATAAAGTTAAGAGGATCAAAAAACGAAACCCGCCACTCAATCACACTCACATTCCTCTTTAATTTAGCACCACACTTGACCCATTGTGGACAACCGCTATAGGCCCCCCCCCATCGGCAAGTCTAATATTTTAATATTTTTCCACCTATCTTTTACTCAGGAATACCACAAATCCAACTAAAAAACAAACATTGCTCTATGGTCCATTCAGGCACAGTTATTTTTTCTTTAGTTATTGTTTTCTTAATTTACCGTAATATGAAGAAAAATTATTATTAATAAGAATGTTTTCGTTCGGTGCTGCTATATTTTTTTGAAAAAAATATAAAGCAATTAAACTTCATTTTTGGCATTTGAATCAGAGAAATTGCTTGTGCCGTTCGCGAGATATAATTTTTTGAAAATATGGTTTGAAATAAAAATTTTTTTTTCAATTAGTATACGTTAAATTTCCATTATTTAAATTTTCAACTATGTGGCAGTTTTTATACCCTAGATGAAATCTATAGGGTATACTAATTTTGCCATTCCGTTTGTAACGCACAGAAATAATGATGGTAGAGCAAAATGGATTGGACACCCTCGCATAAAATTAAAAGTTATTTTGATTTTGGCATGTCCGTCTGTCCGTCCGTCCGTCCGTCTGTGCGCACGATAACTCGAGAACGCGTTCACTTAGAAAGCTGAGATTTTGTACATGGACATTAAAAAAAAAGTAAAATTAAGTTCGAAAATGAGACAAATCGGGCAACTCCTTCGTGGGGTTGCCATACAAAAATTTCGTTTTCCTCTATATATTTGGACACTACCTGAGAACACGTCGACATAGAAAGCTCCCGGTACATTGTGTTTTGATCGTAATAGCAAATAAAATTTCAAAAATGGACTAAATCGGGCAACCCCTTCTTGGTGTTGCCATAAAATTTTTTTGTTTTTTACATATACTTTTAAAACGATCAGACCTAGACATTTCTCTTGTACTAAAGGCTTCTTCAGAATAAAAAATCCTATAAAATTGGTTATAATCATTTTTTCTGTCCGACGAGCCGTTCTAGAAATATATGCTAGAAACCAATGCAAAAAAATCAAAATTGCTCAAATGTGTGACCGTACGAAATTTCATACGGGCATTCATCTAGGGTATCATAAGAATTGGTCTTAGGCCAATTCTAGCTTTTTCACTTGTTTACAGATTCTTAACGATCTAAATTTTTATTGTTACGCACCGCCTGATAGCACAATCAAATGCGAGCCACCGATGGTACGCGCCGCCCGATGGGTTAATCTTGTGCTAACCACCGGTGGTAGGCGCCGACGTGAACGGGTTAAGGAAGAATACGAATATTTATCTAAGTAAAATAAATGCAGTCAGTTCGCAAAAATGAAATTCTCAACCATATCAATTGGTAATTTATTTTGTAAGTGTGGTGCGATCTATATGCTGATCTTCATCCAGTTTTTGGCAAAGGGTCTGATCTGTTCTTTGTGAACATTGAGTTCTTGGATAGCTCATATTTTATCCCATTCTCCTGTAGTACACTTGATGCAACATCCGTTCACTGCATTTGATCCAGGTGGTCCTATTTATGTGTTTTAAAAAAAATATGTAGAAATAAAATTATATAGAAATTTGGAAAAGTTGTAAAACTTCTTGCTTGAATATCACAAATGCAGCAGAAAATCTATAAGGTATGAATGTGATGGCGGCTTGCCTTGTTCATAATATATATCGGATGTATATAAGGCATATTACCTTGAATTAAATTGGCGAGAGTTGCAATATACTGTTCTGAAGACAATCCATCAACATTGTCGATAAGTGAGATTGACAAATCTTCTTTTATGTCATGAAGAGATGACTGCAAGCACGTGCTAGTTCCATTACATCAACATCCTCTAGCTTCAATTTAAGTGATGTCGCAAGTAGACGGAGCTCTTAAAAGTGTTCTAGAATCCTTTGGAAGTTCATTAAAACCTCGGGCTCTTAGTACTTTTAGTAAGTCATTAACACATAAAACACATAAAAGTTTGTGATAAATACAGACAGTAGGTCCGTTAATTTTGGTTCTTCTATTAGAAAACTTTTTGTTAATATAACCAACTGATTGTGGAGAAAAGTAACACTATAATGGACTTTAATACTAGATTGTAGGGATTCAAAGCTGTCCGTCATGTATATGTACAATGACTTACTATTAGTGTACGAACTGTTTGGAAATGCTACAAATCTATATGAAGCCGATAACTAGACAGAATATTTAATAATAGTTTCCATTTGGCTTTAAGTACTTTCTGAGTAAGGTGTGCAACAAGACATTGTACGACAGACAGAATTAAGTCATCCCCGCTAGATGTTAGAGGTAGGTGAAAGTTTTTGTGGTTTTTGTTAATTTAACATCCTGTACCTTCTTGTGTTGTTCACCGTTTCGAAGAAATAGACATAAATTGAAATATCGGTAGTTTTACAATCTATTTAACCATTACCCATTATCACGTTGGATTCAATAAAGCGATTTAAAGGTCATACGCATGTTTATTATTCCAAAATTAGCAAAAAGCGCTAAAAGCTTTCGGAATAGATATCAATTTAACCGCTGAATGCAATTTCAACTAGTTTTTGGTGGAACGAAGTCAGGAAAGTTAATGAACTTTTCAATGGTTGCAGAAGGGTTATTCAAATTAAAGGAAAGACTTCAAGTTCCACGCTTTTCAATTTTAATAAAAAGTGTTCGTATAGGTAGTAATAGAAAATATTAGAATTGAAGTTCTGATTAAATATGTGTTAGAAAATACGAATTGCGTAGTTAAATAGTTAAAATGTTTCCCAAAGAATATACTTAATGCTGTGTAAAAAAAATATAAGAAAACCCAAAATTTTTAGTTTATACAAGCATAACTCTTGAAAAGAAAGAGGTACGGGGCTGGTTGAGCAGTGGTTGGAAGGCCAAAGTTCTGCATATAATTAGCTCTTAACTGTGATTATACACCCTGTAGTTTTTAAGGTACAGTATATTTTGTGAAAACTAGATTTTTTGTTTATCATCCTGTAACACTCCTAAACGGTTGATATTACCCCTCCCCTGCCGTACAATTTTGTTAGGCTAGATGAGTACTATCATATTTACTTGAGATTAACTTCATAATTAGAAAAGTGGAAAGGAACGAGGCATTTAGACTAAATATATTCCCGCTTAAATTTTGAGATTAGATTAACTGGGAGATTATTCCAGAGCTGAATTCCGTGAATGTAGAACAATCGTGAATTTTGGGTATATTGGGGCCTGATAGATGTAATTAGCATGGTGCGAGTTGAGTTAGCCGTTGCTAGCAATGACCCAACAAACAATTTGGTGAACGGGGGCAACAGCGAAATTTAAGCGGCAATAGAGTTGCACAATCCGAAATATGACAGGAAATGCGACGGAGCTAAAATTTATGTATATGTTATCGAAGTGATATAAAAGCGAAACGAACGCGAATATAAATTCTATTCTCTTCAATTTATCGTACATAAACACATGCATGTGCTCCTCTATTTTGTGTCCGAACTTCTGACAATTTACAGCTGCAAGATTTTAGGTTCTATTTTTCCATCTTAGTTTGCATTTCTGTGTGAACAGATCAGAAATTCGTCGTGTTTGTGTTTTTATCGGTGAATTGTAAAATGTGAGCAATTAAAATTACATTTAATTAACATTAAAGGTAAAATGAGAGGCTACGTTTATAGGAGACTGGATTAGATTGGCAGGTAAATACAAGCATAGGTTTTAAATTATATTCATACGCTGATATCGCTAACAAAATAAGCTTCTTATTTTTTATTCAGGTAAAGTACTGCTTGCTAATTTGACCAGGTAGACAGTAAAACAAATGGAAAAAAATTATATTATAAAATGTTTGTATTTTATGGTGTTGTTGTATTGATGGTAGAATTGTACAGCTGCAGTTTGGCAGGTAGCGCAGCACAAATACGTAATTATTAGGTAAAATACTTGGATCGGGTTTTGTCGATGTTATTGCTGACGACATAAATGACATCAGTAGTTACTACGAGATGGAAACACAGGTCAAGATCCCTGCTGTTGTATTCTTAATACCTGAAAAAGTAAAAAAAAAACTTAAGGATTATGTTTGATATTTTACGTTTTAGTATGTGTTGTGTTTCAAATTTCCATGCCATTTTGAATTTTTGGTTAGCACGTTATGCATGGATTGGTTTCTGATTCTTCCATGTTTGACACTGCTAATTGATTCGTCAATAATTCCAAAAACTCACGCCATTTGTCTGATTTTCGGATTTTCATCGTAAATTACCAATGCATCCAATGTAGCAATATCTATCATATTGTAGAACATTGGCAGTTGCCAACGACTTGTTGAACGTTTGCAGGAATCCATTTGATCCATTTTATTCACCCTGATTTACTTCACAAGTATAATGCATTCTACGCAGCAATAATACCGATTTATTTCCTAAAACATTGCCACTATAGACAACAAGCAATGAGCTCAACACAGGACGCTCAGAAGTATTCAAGAATAGGTGGAAAAAATTATTTGTTTGCGCCCACCGTTCCCTCAAACATAATGTTTTGTCCTATCTACATATAACGTTACAACTTCCAACGCTTGAAAAATATTTTCGACATATACTGCAGTGCGACGGATGCCAACATATTGTCCGACCAAACCAAGCTCGATTGTCTGATCTTGATTTACCTCGTGTCCTTAACCAGGTTCATCTTTCTACCATAAATTATGCCTTTGAGTGGGTGGAAAGAATTCGAGTCACATAACCGCCATACTTTTGTTCCACATTTGGCCGGTCTAGATGGATTATTTTGTGTAAAATGTGTACGGTCTCTATATGGAAATAGTTGTTCGTCCACGGCCACCGAACTGTGCGGAGTGTAAGCTGCTGCTAAATTTACCTTTAAAATAAGTCAAATATCATCTATAGCGGCAGTTTTGCAGGTGAGTAACCTATGTGGCCGTCAATTCTCCATATCAAAGTGAATGAATTTTGTAAAGGACACAAAACGATATTGGACCATGAGTTAAGGAGTCCTGTATGATTTCAATTTAATGACTCCTCGGGATCACAACTCCTAAGATATGTGGGATTTCAATAAATAAAATAAAATTCTTGATTTCACAACTTTAATCTATTTTTTATTATTTTTATATTATTTAAAGAAAAACTTTTGTTTCACACAATTGCAAAAGTTCTGATTGATTTTTTTTTAGATAGTTAAAACAAAGGCGAACTTATTTAATTTATCAATATATATATATCGATTTTTTAGAGACAGTACTCAACAAGTCCCATAGTCCCTCTACAGGCTCAGTAATGGATTTTTATTAGCCCAGCATATAAAATCTTCTTAATGCTTTCCATTGCTTCTGCTTGGTGGAATTTCCTTGATTCCATGTAGCTGCTACCTGGTTGACCTTGCGACTCGTGTCACGTATGATAAAGTGTGCAATCTCTTCGGTAATATGAGAACGAAAAACTGACAACAGATCATAAATCATCTTGTTAGATTGCCTCGGTTTACTTTGTTTGTAGTCAATAATATTATGAGTACGTATACGACTACTTGGTGGCTGATCCTTGCACCATTTCGTGCCAATTTAGATATGAAGTAAGAAGCATCAGATTCACCCTGTGGAAAAGCAGCAATGGCAGGATAAGCTTTTTGAGCGAATCATATGTACCTACCTGATCATCGTCATCTTCATCGAATTGTACGTAATCGATTTCCACATTTGCTTCGTTTTCGACATCGAACATATCATTATTATATTCTGGCCGATGTATAAAATTGGTGTCAGCATCACTATCTTTAAAAATAATAAAGCAAACAAAAACACCCTATATACCGGAGAAGAACAATAGTCTCAAAATTGCTGTTAGTTAATCAAATATACATGCATAGGTTCTTTCCACTATTTTGCTTGCATTATATGTATGCAAGGTCCGTATGCAAGGTACGTATGCAAGGTCCGTATGCACTTTGTACCTGTGTTTATGTAGAAAATGCCTTAAACAACCACAAAAACTTATTTTAATCGACTCAGCATTTTAATGGAATACATGCAGGGGATGATTTTAGCGGACGATGCTACAACATTATGAGCTCACAACATTTGTAAGAGGTCCTTACGGACCTTCTCACCGATCGGAGGGTTTAGCACATCAAGATAATCTAAACATCTTACGAAACTTTGTAAGTAGCTATTTAAATCAGTCCGAATCAAAAGCTTTCGAAAAACCAAAGAAATAATGAATACTAAGTTGAATTCTAAGATCTTTATACTTCTACGGATTTTTAAGTTATTATCGTGAAAATTGAATGTAAACATTGACAGTGTAAATTTTTCAGTAAATCTACTAATAAATCTTTAAATTAAAAACATTTGATATTGATATTGCTGCCCTTTACTTACTCTTCTAAAAACGACTCCATGAAAAATTCCTACCACCAGCTGTTGTATGCGACATTGTGGCGTTACTCAATGAAATCAATATGACCTTTTACTTGTGACTCTCCACTCTCCTCATGAAGTAACTAGGCTAGCCAAGAGAAATGAGATGCTGGATAACGTATATCTTTTGGGCACTAACCTGTTTCGGAATCAATGAACTTGGATATGGAATAGTAAGAAAACAAAATTGCTTTAAGGTATAAAATTTTTAAAAAATTATATTAAAAAAAATTTAAATCTTTAAAACTGTTGGAGAGGCATTCAAAACTTATCTGGTTTTTATTAGATCGCGATATCACTGTTATGATTCGTTTAAATTTGTTTCCTCTTCCTGTCGTCTTTTTCGGTTCAATTTTTTTTATTTTATTTTTTTTATTTTTTTCGAGATACATATTAGAAGGATTCCTCACACTGAAAACCAATTGATGCTGAATAAAACACAGGTAGAAGTTAAATATGGGAGATCATACAAACCATTCAAGCAGACCATTGAAAATTATGCAAACAGATACGCTTAAGCGATGCCCATAGAGGACATGTTTTCACTGCAGAGTTCACCAAACGACAAACAAACTATAAAGATCCATACGTAATTATCGAAATTCTTGTAAACGATCGCCATTAAATCTCTTTGCAGCGGTACGGTCGCTATTTGGAACCGTCGTAATTGTATGGCATTGTAATTCTCTTGAATGATTACTTGAATATTGTCATTTAAAAACAAATTATCCTGTAACAAATGTTTAAAAAAAAAATTATTAATGCGATTTAATTAGTTAGCGGGCCATAAGCCTTGCCAAAAAAATATGGCATTCCGCTAACGCCATGTTTATTTTCATGGACTACAAAAAAATGTAAGAGTCTTTGTGTAACAATTCGTTTGAATATCGTAATTTTACCGAAAATTTTATTTATTAGCCTGCAATTACACCGCGCTGGCCAGCCCTAAAATTATTATTTTCGCTTCCTAGATCACCTAATTCGACCCTCTAAGGGTAAAAAATGACCTGGAGTTTTCTGTCATCATCTTGCGGTCTAATAGAGCATATTAATCGAAAATGGTCTAGAAAAAATTTTCTGTATGTCTTCGTCTTAAATACCGTAGCTCTCACAGTAAAATTCCATATTTGGTATGATTCGTTTCAAGGAACCAATTAGATTTTTGGGGCAGGAATTAATTGCTGAAGCTAGAAATTCAAGAAGAAGATACAGAATTTTGTCGGTATAATTTTCTCCTAAATTAGTACTCTATATTGTACTCTAAGCCTGAGTTTGACTTGAAATGTTTTTCGCCCACCCCGCCTTCCCTCCTTTGTATGTCTTGGATCAAAAATACCTTTTTTTTATTGTTGAAACCTTATCTGGGTATTTTAAGCTTCGCCATTGAATTTCTTATACATTTTTTCTCTCTTTTTCTCCTTTTTTTTTTTGTTTTAAATAAAAATTGGGTGTAATTTTTAATAACTTAAAACACCAGTAACATCATCACTTTGAGGAGTATGGCCGCACGTGTGCTGCGGCACTCGATAGATCCAAATAAAGTATCGCCGCGTATGTGCGGCCGCACGATATACGGTGCTTTAAAAATTTATATCTCAAAAACGAAGCCGAATATCATAGCAATTTTTTGCACATGGATAGGTGAGACTTCTGCCTTCAAAATAAAAATGTAAACAAAGTACTAGAAGCTGCCGGTAAAAAAACAGTACATTCCCTTCAGTGCAGTGCTCCCTCACAGGTTACTTTGGGTATACGATGGCTTTAAAAATTCATATCTCAAAAACGAAGCCAAAATCATCGCAATTTTTTGCACGTAGATAGATGAGGCTTCTAGCTTCAAAATAAAAATACAAAAAGAAATTGCTAGAAGTCCTCAATAGTAAACAATTCCCAAAAAAGGCAACATCGTTTTTCACTATTTATTTAAAAAAAAAATACTTTTTTTAAAATAAAAATATTCGTTCGGTAGTGTTATATTTTTTTATGGAAAATATAAAGCATGTTGGCATTTGAAGCAGAAAAATCGGGTTTTCAGTTCTCGAGATATGATATTTTGAAAATGATGCTTCATCGTAAAATCATAAATTTTCTAACCCCCTAGTTGTGAGTAGGGGCGTGGTAAAGGAAAAAAATTATGGGTGAGTAATTTTGGTAATCCATACAAACTCTGAAAATTTCGTCCAAATCGGAGATGATCGGGTTCCAATGAAATCGGTTTCTTAGAAGTGGCTGTATTTATGTACATATATAATACATGTATATAAGAGATATATACAAATATTAAGTATAAAATTCCTTTTTAGGTTCTGCTGTGAAACATCGTGAATTATGCTCCACAAACCGGTGTTCAGTCAAAAGTTCCTGGAAAAACTCGCGTTCAAAATTTTGCAAATTATTAGGAAAATATTTTTTTTTGTTTGCTAAAATGTTAGATCTATATAAATAAATGTAAAAGTTCATTTTCGGTTCATTATCACTCTGTTTTGATCACTCAAAAGGAATTGTGTCGATTTGGATAATAATTGGTCTTTCGATATTTTTGTTTCAAATCGGATCGCCTTAGTTTTTCGATATACTTTTGTCATTGTGCGAATAAAAAATTATTTATTTGTGTTATTGTTATCCTGTGTTTTATTGTGAATTCGTTCAAAATGTCTCGAAGACTAAGTGAACAGGATATAGACGATATTTTTATGGAAAGTGAGGACGAAAACATGATGGACGATATAGATGACTTGTGTCTCCACGTGAGTTCATCAGAAGAAGAAGCAACTGATTCGGAAGATGAAGCTGAACCTCCACCAGCTCGACGTCCTGCAAGAGAAGAAAGACAATGGGAAGAGGGAGATCTCTCCCCTCGGATTTTTTCTTTCACCAGTTCAACATCCGGAATTCAGCCAGAATATCAAGGAGACTCCGAATTGAGCTTTTTTACAGTAATATTGACATTATGAACAATATGGTGAAAGAAACCAACAGATACGCAAGTCACATTAGAACCGGTATGACTTCAAAATCGAAAAACAAAAATGGGTTGATACGGAAGTTTCGGAGATGTACGTTTTTTAGCTACCATCATGTTGACCAGTTTGGTTGGAAAAAAACTCCTTGAAAAATTACTGGTCAACAAATCAAGTTATTTCTACAGCATTTTTTAGAATTCCCTTCTCCCAAGATCAGTTTTTTCTATTACTGCGAGCACTTTACTTTGCAGATAATACCACTCGGAGCACTGATCGATTACAAAAAATCAGGCCATTACTAGATCCAATAAAAGCCATATATAAATCCATCTTTCATCCGTTCCAAAATCTGTGCATCGACGAAAGTCTTTTGCTTTGGAAAGGGCGACTGTCATTCAAAATGTACATTCCATCAAAAAGGCATCGGTTCGGAATTAAAATATATGTTTGTTGCAATGTCGAGACGGGCTATGTATTGGATATAATTGTCTACACGGGATGCACAACAGATATTGAAATTGATAAAAATATAGGCATATCTGGATCGGTTGTAAAAACAATGCTCCGTGATTATTTGGGAAAAGGACATCGATTATTTATTGATAACTGGTACACGAGTCCAGCATTATTTGAATATCTCCTTGACAATCCAATTCACGCCTGTGGTACTGTCCGACCAAATCGTAAGGGTTTTCTTAAATTTCCAGCAGGAAAGCAGACTCGTGGCTATGTAAAATTCATGCACTCAGATACTCTGTTAGCTATAAAATGGAAAGACAAACGAGAGGTTTATATACTTACAAATATCCATGAACCAAAAATGGTTATTTCTAATGCAATCAACTACACAACGGGGGAAAATATCAGTAGACCAGAAGCTGTAGCCGATTATAATGTAAACATGGGCATTGTTGACAAATCGGATATGATGATCAGTTTTATGGATTGTTCAAGAAAATCGCTAAAGTGGTATAAAAAAATTTTCTTTGAATTGTTGGATATATCGACCCTAAATGCTTATCATTTATACGGAGTACAAACAGGAGAAAATGTAAAATTCAGTGATTTTCGTCTAAAGGTAATAACACAAATTATTGAACAATACCATAAGCCGAGACCATCGTCGTCTGGAGGCAGAAGAGCTGAGGAGACTCCTTTGAGACTGACAGCAAGACATTTTATCCATCCTGTACCAGAAACAATGGCTCAAGGTTCGAACACACGCAGGAAGTGTTTTGTGTGTAGCCATTCCACAATTCGTTCAGTAAAAAGGAAAGATACAAAATTTATGTGTGTTGCATGTGATGTCCCATTGTGTGTATATCCGTGTTTTGAGGAATATCACACGAAAAAGATATTTTAACATACTATTTTCAAATTACCTCTGTATAAATATATCATATTTTCCTTCGTAAACTATTTTGTTTTTCCCCATTACTCCTAAATATGTGTAATTATCAAAAAATCAATTATTGTCATTATTTACCCAAAATAAAGTGTATATATAAACATATAGTATGTATTTATAAAAAAAAGTATTGGTATGACAAAAATAAATTCAGAAACTAAATCTAAAATTATTCGTTTATCCAGAGCACATTACATTACATTTCTTATTATATCTAGCACTAAAAAATTTAAAAAGATATTTTCTTGAAAAACTTTCTTTGTCCAATTATAATTTATAATGTAATCAGAAAAGGTTATAGTAATAAAAAAAAAGCTTCAAAATTAACTCCCCTCTGTAAAAATTGTAGTTACTAATTAGCTGAGCCGAACAGTGACATCGGTTTTCCGATTGGACATAACCCTATAGAGTTAGAGAATATCTAAAGTGAAAGAAATCTAATGATTCAGTTAGAATAGAAAAAAGGGAATTACTAAAAAGTGCGTATAGGAATCGCAAGAAGAGCAAAACTGCGGAATGCTATCGTTTTTAAAAAATCAAAAATATACCGGGCCCCCTGGAGAGGGTCGGGTTGTTAAATTTTGTCCTATCACACTTTGGAAAATCTAGTACAGATTCAGATATAATTTTTTTCTGAGAAGAAGTCTGAGCACGCACACCCCTATTTTCCTAGGTCAAATGGCTGAGTTATTATTGAAAACCCGAATTCTAGTTCTCCTATGCCTAATGCACCTACGCTATAATTATATAGAAAACATTTTCAGGAAAATGCAATCGATTGGGTGGGTTGAGAGCTTTTGTGTTCGCAGTATTTTGCGCATATATGGGACGAAAAATCGATATTTTGACTACCTCCTACTCCGCCCTCTCACCACCTAGCAACCCGAAATAATATCATCTGTATTCTAGGCCGTAGCTTTCATTTAAGATATCAATGAACTCTCTAGGACTTTTGGTTCAGGAGATATAAACAAAAGCATTTCAAAGCTTTATCTTCCCCGCCCCGCCGGTAACAAACTACCCCCCGCATAACCAATTTGACTAGAGGATACGTGCGATCGAGACAAACCACCAAATTTTGAAAAGAAATCTCCCCCCCCCCCCAACCAATCAACCGCAAAAATGAAAGATCCCTCGAATCTGCGAAATCTATCTAAAAATGCAAAAATAACTCACGGGACGTGTATGCTACAAAATTAACTCACTAATCAAAGGGTTAAACAACACAATTCCACTTTGAAATATAGCAAATTCACGTTCCATTTTCGTATCAAAATCCAATTTTATCCGGACAACAAAGATCAAGATCTTAAAAGTAATTTTATAAAGAAAAACAACCATATAGAAATCGGAGGCTATTGCGACCTATATGACTGCGATAAATATAGAACAAGAATCCCACGCATGACAAACTAGGTATAGCCTCATTTCTAGTTGAATTGATTAATTATAAAAAAATCATTCGTGCACTTCAAAAACGGTATCTACCTTTTAAATACCATCAACTCTGCCCATTTCTCACTTAGAATCTAACAAATCGAGTAAACAATTTTTTGGCAAAGTCATATAGATACAGGATAGTGTGGTGCAGTTAATGGTCTAAAAAAGAAACACCGACTGCGACTCATTTCAACAAATCTCTCTAATGACCACCGCAGCAACAAAATCACATCTGAAAGTGGTCCAGTGATTTTGTGGCTTTTGTATTATTTCCCAATAAGCCAACAATTACAATTTCTTTTTATCATTGACTGCTGCCCCACCCAACGATCGAACACCTTAAGATGTTTTTGTATCTTATATCTACTGACTAAAGATTTACTTCTTTACATCGATCGACTGTATCAGTCATTAAGCTGCAATAGCTGTCCGTCAATCAATTAGTCGACAGTTCTAATGGAAGCCCAACTGCTAATTTACGGCTTAAGGCGTTACACGAGCATGAACGCAATTCAGACAAATGTATAGAAAAAAATAAAAATAAAAATAACAAAAAATTTGTAAATGTTACAGAAGTTGATGAACTGCTTTTTGCAGAACTTACATGTGCGATTACGAAATTTGCAAGGCCGTTGTAGATTTCCTTCGGTTTATAATGTCGCTTCAGGTACGTTGCATTTTCAGGTTTTATTGCACATTTACTCGTTGGTAAATGTTATAAGTTGCAATACGAAATGCGAATGCACAGGACTGCAATTTGGCGATTTATTTATGAGATAACTTTGGGGTCAACTGTCGATTGATGTCTTCATATCTTCGTTCTTGAAAGGTGAATGGACAAAGGACTGCTGTTTTTTTAGTTATTTAACTTTTTTGTGCACATGACTAATCTTCCAAAATTGTGTAGCTCATATTAAGATGATCATATTGAACGTGACAGTTATGTGAAGATACATAGAAAGATATGCTATACAAAGTATGTAGTTATAAAGAATACTTTCGCGGACATTTGATCAATTATAGAAAACAATGACAGTAGAAATTTTTGGCTCTTACAATTACTGAAGAATAATTAAAATCTAATTTGAAAGCATGGTTAGATAGATATTAACCATTAACTATAAGTCTATCAAAAGCTAATGCCTTTTTTTCACTTTAAAAAACTTTTAGGAAATTTGCTATATCTCCAATATTTTTGCCTTATATTATTCTATTGTTATCCAATTTAAAAAGATGTAAGAAAATTATAAAAGAAAAAGATCTCATAGAAAAAGCTGGTTGGAAAAGACGCTTATTGAAACGGGTCTTAGAATAAGACTGCTTTTATTATTTATTATTATTTATTTCCGTCTATAGATATAGAGTACATACAGACTAAGCATTAAGAATAAGCGACTAGCTAATTACGGAGATGCTCCAATTAAAAATCCAACTTTAAAATATCTGTCTAGGCAGATCAATATCAGTGCAATATGTATATTTATTAAATATTATAACGCAATTTTTAACAGGTTCATTGTAACCGTAGTTTCTTCTATGAAATGGTACTTGCAGCAAATGACGTGGTCTGGTATATGCCAATTAATATTGTGAGGAGCTCCGGTGTTTTTATACGATAACATACAATTTCTCTAATAAATTTTGCACAACCAACTTCTCTTCTGAAGTCTATTTTGGATAAACCTGCCAGAGAGTAATGTACATATATTATATATACGAAGGCATGTTATATTACCAATAAAGGTGTTTACCCAAAGCAAGTTTTGTGAAAGACTTTTATCGGATGGATACCAAATAATGGAGGAATATTCCACTATGGTTATTAATAACGAATGAAAAATGAACTATCAAAGAGTGATTTTATTTTAATTCCTTTGTTTTTCATCTTATATAGTCTAACCAGAGCTGTAAAATACTCAGCATTTAATGGATTTAATACCTATTAATTACCAATACCAAGTATTTAAGAATTGATAATTCCCAGTACTAATACTCCTCTATTGGAATTATAATTTTCAGTCCTATTCCCGGAATTGGAAATACTACTTTAAAATACCAGATAGTAACTGAATTTGCGGTTCCATTACAAAAATGCTTAGAAATACTCAAAAGGATTTGAAAAGTATTTGGGCATTACTCTATAATTCCTTTCAATTCTTTTCAAATACTTTCAATTACTAATTACTTCGAAAACTTCAATACTAAGCATGATATTGTACTTAATTATGAAATGAACTTGATTAAGTGCCTTTTTAATTTAATTGTAAGAAATTTTTTTGCTGTTTTCGAGATGCAATAAAATTAAGAACGTCTAGACAAGTACGTTTGCTTTCAAAAAATTCGTAGGCCAACACGTTAAAAATACAAAGTCAAACTCTAGGAAAATATTTATTATTTGCTATTTTATTTTCCATTTCATTAAAAACAAATAGTCAAATTTAGTTAGATGCACTTTATAGTATTAGATATGGCACAATAAGTAGTAATTTATTTAATTCACTAAGAGCATGGGCGGGCACGCCGATATAGGTACCGATTTTCAATACCACTACGAGATCATCTCGATAATATATCTTATAAACTATCAACGGGATACTTTTGTGGATAGGAAAATATATTATATTTCATAGTTAGGCTCAATATAATTGTATATTTTACTAATTTGTATGCTATTTCTACTAATATAAAGTGCATTTATCTAAGTTTGACTGTTGTTTTTTATGAAATTGCAAATTAAAATATGAAACAATAGCAAATTATAAATATTTTCCTGGACTGTGGCTTTGTATTTTTAACCTCTTGGCCTGCAATTTTTTTTAAAGCAAACATACTTAATTTTATTGTACCTCAGAAAATGTTTTTTTATAATAAAATTAAAAAGGCAATTGATCAAGTTCATTTCATAATTAAGTACAATATCATATTTAGTATTGAAGTTTTCGAAGTAATTAGTAATTGAAAGTATTTCAAAAGAATTGAAAGCAATTACAGAGTAATGCCCAAATACTTTTCAAATACTTTTAGGTATTTCTAAGTATTTTTGTAATTGAACCGCAAATTCAATTACTTTCCGGTATATTAAAGTATTATTTGCAATTCCGGGAAAGGGGCTGTAAAATTTTAATTCCAATACAAGAGTATTAGTAGGTACTGGAAATTATCAATTCTAAAATATTTGGTATTGGTAATGATAATGATAATGGTACTTGAATTTTACAGCTCTGAGTCTAACATTATAAAAAATTTATAAATATAATATTCTATAATAAACGATAATTTAGCACAAAAAATTACGTATAGATTTTTAGTCTCTGATTCTCTTGGAACAGCACCAATTTTATAATCAATTGGTGTAGATTTTTCTTATTTTACATTTAGATACATTTAGCAACAGGTTATTCTCTGAGGACCATCTACTAAGGGCATTTAAATCGTTTTGAAAAAAAAATTATTTTCACAAATAATTCCAAGTCAACTGCAAACAAAAAACATTCCGCAAAGCAAAAAATATTCACAATATCGTTGATAAATAGTTAAAAGAAAAGCGAACCAAGGTGACCCTCTCTTGACAATTTATTACTCTTTTTCAGACATGGCCTACGATTTGTTAAATCCATCTGAGGATGCTAGATTTTAAGCCAAAATGCATGAACTTATTTATAAAATTAACACGATCAAAAGCTTTCGAAAAGTCGGTATATATCGAATCAACTATAGCATGCTCTTCAATGGAATTAATTGCATAATTTGAAAGAATTGCTAATTTTATGTATGTTGACCTACCTGAGATAAACCCACGTTGATTCGAAGAAATATATTCCTCTAATATAAAGGAAATTTTCGATTAAACTTTAGAATCCAGCAATTTTACTATGTTATTCATAATAAATACGGCACGATGTACATAGGAATATTTGCCATGAAGAGTTGACCAAAATTGTTCTTTTTTATCTTAATGACCTGCAAGCAAGACTAATTGACAATTTATGCATTTTAAATAATATTTTGTGTGAAAACTGTGATTAAAAAACACTATTTACTTAAATAATATGATTTATTTGTCAAAAATGTAAAGCACCTAGAAATTAAAAATTTTATAAAAAAAAAAAAATGTTAATGGTTATTATTAATTATTATGGTAATGCTGTCCACTCTTCGTCTGCTGAAGATTCTCCATCTGACTAGTCGTTCATTTTTTCATATGAGCATTCAACATCATCTTAACTTATAGCGGACTCCGTGATAAGTATATCTAGGAACTCTCTATTAAAGGTTTTTGTTGTTTTTTAAGGTCTTGGTCTCATTTTTGTAATATGTAAGTGGATCGGAGCTTAATAACGGTCTAATAAGTACATCCATATTGGATTCTTTTCTTGTGAACTTTCTAGCATAATTTAGTCTAAATAAATGAAAAGGCTTGTTTCTTGATTCCGCTGCTTCTTCGGATAACTGCCCTATTGGCAATAAGGCATGTTTGATAACGACAGGTCCCTGAATTGACATTTTTTGTAGGGTGGGGGTTATAGGATACCATCCATACAAATCTACATATAGCTTTGCAGTGTCAATGGTATATGGTGCGAATTTTTCTGTGTCAATTTGGAAGCCACTCAATATAACTTTTTAAATTATTTTTAGTCTGGTAATAATCCCAATTTCAGCAGCAAGATGTGGATCATTAAAAAATCTACGATCTGTATTGCCGTCAGTGGTGTTTCCAAGGCCAGGTTTAGGAAACTCTACAATGAAACTCATCTTATCTTTGAATTCTTTTTGAATTAATTCCTTCCTTTACTTGACTATGTCTTTACCAGTCTGCGTTCTAAGTTGCCACTTTTCAACAGGGAATACGAATACGCGCATGTAAAATCATCGATAATCCAAAACGTAAAGTGCTTTTATTTACCTCATTCGGTTTTGAAAAATCGTTAAAATCTTTTGAAGTGCATCACAAATAAAGCATTCCATGGTTGATATCTAGTCATCATTAAAGTATGTTTCACCTCTAAAGATCGATGTTTTACAAGTTTTGTTTTATTTAGAGAATCAATTTTTGTCTCGATTTAATTTATCTCATCCTTTGTTATATCCGTAGTTTCCTTCGTAAATACTATTCTAATTAGGGGCCAGTATTTCGGAGATGATGGTGTGGGGTTTACACAAATAATTTTTCTTGTTATGCACTGTTAACAAAGTTTTGTTTGTATAGAACCTGCTGCGAGCCACCACATTCCCACTTCGATTGTAGCTATAAAGAAATGCACTTGTCTTCACTTAGCATCTCAACTATTTGTTCCAAATAAACAAGTAGTGGTATGACTGTATGGTTCAATAAATGCTTGAGATTTATTTCGCCATGATTTTTGGTCACTGTAAATGCTTCAGGAATAGAGGATACTTCTTGCCATTAGCACTAATAATTTCATACTGCCTTCTAGATAGATTTGCGTCCACAAATATAGCTTTCAATATAGACAATGACTGTTTGCCCATCTCCTTTTGAATTCAATCTTAAGATTATTTATTTTCATCTCAAATCTTTTGCATTCATTCTCCGAATATTATTGATCTCCACTGAGCAAATATTCTTGCAAAAAGCTTTTTGTTAATTTTTATTAGTTTCCTCATATTATAATATATTATTATGCAGCAATTCCATACCAAAACAATCATCCATCGATCCCAATCCTCTCGTATTTCGATGAAACTTTCAGTATTAGGTAAGTATTAAGAAAATATTAGACCCGTATGTTTTGGTTTAGCCGACCTTCGGTCTTGGATACAGGGTGACTCAAATTTTAATCTTTTCACTGTAGATGTTTAGCTCTTGTTTAGGAGATAAAATTCGCATTAAATTCAAATAATCTTGATCCATAGAATCATCACATGTTACATTTTTAAGTCACTATTTTCAGAGGGACATATTTACCTACCACCATTTACATACTGCACGTAATTTGTAAATAAAACTGGTGGAAGTGGGATAGTAATATGTCCTTATTTGAGGTTAGAATGAGAATGAGAGAATGAGTCATAAAAACAAATAATTGTTATAAGTTGACCTGCTAGATAGGTAAAATTTAAATCTCTGGGAAAATAATATCTTCTGATAGGTCAATTCAAAAAATGGATGACCTAGTCCTATATTTAGGTCATATACAAAAGTTGAATTAAATTCTTTTAAGTTTTGAGTCACCCTGTATCCAAAAACTGTGGTCGGCAGGTTAACCAAAAACTTACGGGTGGAATAATATTTAATATTTAACTAATTCTGAAAGTTTGATCAAAACCGTAGAGGTTGGGTCTGAAAATTGCTAATTTTGATCGTTTTGGTACAGAATTGCTGTATGTGTAAATGGCTATAAAATCGCTGTACGCAAACTTTTTGCTTTGTTTAAGCACTACTTTTAAAAATTGACTTTTCGCCAAGTTTTTATAAAATATACGCCTGTGTGCGATGGTTTATTACCAAATTTTGTATCTATATTTGTAAATAGGAGTTACATAAGATGCATGTCACACACCCGTTCAAAAAGCTAAACTAACGGGCGGATTAAGAATAGGCAAATTCTTATGAAAGTCTTCTTATGAAAGTCCATATCAGGCTTTGTAGTAGATTCTAAATTATTTGGAGCAGGCTAAACATCCTCCATATCTACCGAAATATCACCAAGCTCTATTATTATAAATATGTAGCCTTACATAGCATTGCTTAGTGGAAAAAGTGTCTGTTGTAGCATTGCACACTTTTGCATCTACCATAGTTGGAATAAGTGTCTGTTTAATTTGTAGGATGCCGTTGGCTATTGCTACCTCCGTTGTCGTCAAAATTATTGCTTGATTTTTTGGTGATGTCGTTCGTTTTATGAACAAATCTAATTCAGATCGGTCTACAGAATCGTGGATATGAAGGAACTTGTCTCTACTATATAATTCTTGTTTGTCCATTAATTTTTGCTAATAGTCGCAGATACATCAAGGAGCTTTGAAAAATGTTCGCATTACTATCTGTACTGTTTTGGAATTTTTGGTTGAATTGAGCTTGTTTTGATCCACCACAGCCCGATTTTAAGATGAGCTCCAACTTATGTACATTTCCTTCAATGATATTTACACAATCTCGAAATAGTGTGATCTAATAACTGTTGTAATCTGATTTCCGCACATGTTTCTGTAATTCGGTACGATTCCGGCTTAGGATAAAATTCCCTTTTAGCTTTTTGTAACACGGAGTAGCAAGGGTATAGCAATATTAATTGTTTTCTTGATAGGTCAGCTTCCACGAAAATAGATAGCTTATGCATCAAGCTTATCTGTTGTATTGCTTGTATTGGTGTGCTGCTGGTCACTGCCTTAGGAAATTTTGTAACTCTTGTCGGGGTCTTAGTTATTTCTTTTACTACTGTAGATGTGTCATTTTTAACTGGTGCTCGCGGGCACATTTGGGCAGGCAGCAGGTACCTGCTCTCTCAAATCCTTTGTTTTTTGCCTCTTACATCGAACACTACATTCCTGGAATTCTTTACTAGGTCAACCTCCTTTTGTTTCATCCAGGATGTTAATTTTATGCTGCCAGCAAGCCACTATTTGTTGCTCTTAAGGAACCGATCCTCAATATTGTGAGAGGCATGTATTAAATTGTGTTTAAATGCACAGACTTCTTCAGTTGGACAATTGGGGAATTCTAAAAGACGACTTACCATATAAATTAGCTTTTTTTCAAGTTATCGGTCAGAGGACAGCTTTATGAAGTTATACAGCTCTCTTTTTATCATCACTTTTACATTTTCTCGCCTTTCCGAAGAAAAGAATAATTTAATGAAATTTCTGAAAATAAGTTATTTCGAGTATTTTCGGTATAAAAAAAAAATTTGTGAATTTGTGAAATATATTTCTTTTTATTTAGGTTGTATATATAATAAACTACAAATATATGCAATCCTTTTTATTTGACATTATAACAAAAACCTTAAAAATTAAAGGAATTCCCTAAATTTGCAACTATTTTTTGTGTATTTTTTAAATATGACTTAAGATAATAAGCAATAGGTCCAAATGTATAAAGGTGTACAAAAATTATGTTCTATTTTTTAGTGCTGATTTTGAAGTAAAATGCTTTTGAAACAAATTTAAAATTTTTTTTAAATATTACAGTTCGAATGTCTAATGCTGAGAATGTAGATTCGTGAGATTTTTATCTTCCATCCAATACTAAAATTTTTTTATATTCATTTTTTGAAATCATTCTTCACGGTAATTCTGGTAGCACTAGTTACGTGTGAAACTTCTATTCTCCATAGATGTATGTAAATTTTCTTCATTGCCAGTAATTATAAAAATAGCGAATATTTAGTAAATTCTATATTTGACCGCTTTTTAAAAACTTTCATTAAAAGCATCTCAATAAAATATTTGTACATCGAAAAAGAGGTATGTGTCACGGGAGAAATTGAGGTGTGACGTCAGAAGTCGCGAATTAAATTAAGTGCGTGAGAGGTGACTTTCACCTGTAAACCGTTGAGTGTTTTGCCTTTTATCGTGAGAACAAAATATTACATCATTTAATTGTAGACTGTATTGGATACCGTTCGAAATTTTGGAGAAAATGTGAAAAAAATGTATTTCCGGTAATTCACTAATTGGATATGATTTCAGGTACGATGTCTTTAATTGTATAGCATTTTAACGGCGAAGAAGCTTCGTAGTTATCTTTCATACTTATCTTAGTACGTCGAATAAGTTCGATAGAACTTTTAATTGTTAAACTTGCAGTTTTAATATTTATATTTGTTTTTTTGCTGAATATTGTTGTTTTATTTACATTTTTCTATAGGATGCTTTTTATTTGGAATTATATATTTATATTGTGTGTACACCAACGGATGGAGAAAGAAATGCAGATAGATAGAAGAACCATTCGATGCCAGACCAATTCTAAATAGCAGATAAACTGGATAAGCTTTCTCTCTACATCAAAAAAACTCTACCGATACGGAACTTTTTTATACAAATTTTTCTTGCTGATTTTCATATGAGGTACAAAGTTTCAGATATATATAGTCAAGTCCGAAGAAACGCCAACACCATTTACTTAAGCAAATTCCTTCATGTTCCAGGGACAACAATTGTAACAATTGCACCGACGATGCAGTTCATAGAAGCAAAGAATCACGCAGCAACAACATGTAATCCGAAGCATAAGATAAAATTATTTCTTTTATTTTTTCCTCCATTACAGAGTACTTAGAATAATGTAGAGTAGATTAGTCGTAGTCATATCGCCGCAGAATGATGTTAGCCGGTAAAATTAATTAAATAAAGTTCTAAAAGTTTTTCTAAATTGAATCTTTCATTTCTTTTTATTTTTTTCCCATATTTCGCGTTTGAAAGATTAAATTGGCGCAGTCGGTAGGATCCCAAGAAAAGGGATGCAGTGATAATAAACGCGGAATATCGAATGAGTGCATTGAGAAAGGAAAATAAGATAAAAACTGAAAAATAAAAAATAAAAAAACTTAACTTGAAAGAACCTAACTCTAAGTTACAAAGATGGAAAGCAAAATTGGAAGAATTTAACTTCAATGTAGAATATTTAAGTGGCCGAGAAAATAAAGCCGCTGACGCTCTATCAAGAATAGAGATCCACGCGAACGAAATACAAATCGATGAAATTAGGTCCACAGATGCGACAGTGCACTCAGCCGATGAAGATATCACGGCATATATCCCCATATCCGAATTACCCTTAAACTTTTATGAAACTCAAATTATAATAGAAAAAAGCTCACATCCAGAGATGACCATGCATAAAATCCACGGGAGAACCAGGAAAAAGTTTGTACATCCCAAACCTGACGGAACTTATCTTATTGACATCGTGAAAAATCATGTTCCTTGCAAGGGAATAGTAGGTGTTCTGAATGAAGATATTTCTATCTATAACGAGTTCCAAAATACATACCTTGAACATTTTTCAAGAAATAAATCATTAAAATTAAACAAGTGCTCTTTCATGTTAAAAGATACTCAAAACCGCTCTGAACTTCAAGAGCGAGTACTAGACCAGCACGTAAAAACAAATCACCGAGATATAAATGACGTATTCTCTGAATTAAAGAAGGAAATCTACTTTCCTAAACTCAAGTTTGAAGTCCAAAGAACTATCAATAACTGCCATATATGTAATAGTGCCAAGTACGAAAGGCACCCCCTAAAACTTCCCTTCAAAATAACCGAGACTCCAAGCAAACCATTGGAAATCATCCATATGGACATATGGTTTAAAAGCAAAAGTAAACCGTACTTAACAGTAATAGATAAATTCACTAAAGATGCCCAAATTATACCGTTACAATCTAGGAACTGGTCAGATCTCAAAAATGGATTCATGCAATACATAGGCATCTTCGGAAAACCTGTTAAAGTTATTACAGATCAAGAAAAAGGATTCAATAGCTTAAACTTTACGAATTTCCTAAACAATGAGGGAATAAGTTTTCAGTTCACCACCCCTAACAACCATACTAGCAACGCCAACATCGAACTCTTCCATAATACCCACATGCGAATTGTCAATGTTGTCGAGAAAGAACAAAGGATACCACTCGATGAGGATCCCATAATCAAAGCACTTAAAGTTTGTAACGAAACTACTCATACCTCTATAGGCCAGAAGCCAATAAATTTCCTCAACGGAACAATACAACCTGAAGAATACTCAGCGGCAGCGATACATCTACTCCTACTAACTAATAAAACAAAGGTTATCAAAAACCGCAACTGGGGAAGATACAAAGACAAACCCTCCAATTACCTTAAACCAAACTCCAACCTTACCATAAAAAAGTCGAAGCCAAAGAACACGGCGACGATCAGTTCCAAGTTGGCAATGAACATAACCCCCGTTATATAAACCAATTTAAAAGGAAGCTAAAATATCAAAATTAATACTTTGTTTCAGGTATCCTCCTTGTGCTGTTAATATCATCCCTTAGCCCGGCAAAACCATCAATAGAAATCAATGAAATACCCTCCGGGAACGGATACATTCTGATAAAAGAATCAGAAATCAGAATAATAAATGACTACAAAACAAACCTACTTCTACTTCAAGAAAAATCCCCAATTCCTGCCAGCACATGGTACAATTTCAAGCATCTGAAGGAAAACTTTAACAATATCGTCCCTCATCACGTAAGTAAAAGTGCATTGATTAACATTTTAGGCAATGGTCTGCGTTTTGTGGCTGGCGTAATGGATAACGAAGATCACGACGAAATCCAAAAACATTTCAACATAATCGAACATAATAACAGGCAAATTATCGCTAACTTAAATTCTCAAGTTTCGGTTAACAGACAAATTTCGGATCAAATAAAGAACGCTACAAACCAATTCAATGCAGCACAAGAAAAGATAACTGTAGAGCTAAATAAAGTCAAATGACATGAAACAAATTTCAAACATAAAAGAAATTATCTTAGCAAATAGCCTAGAAATTTGACCAAAAGATATTCTAACGGAAGAAGAAACAAAACAAAACAACATAACTGTAGAGATGTTACCTTACATTAAGAATTGCATACTTACTAAAGACCTTATAATTTTTGTTCTATCCATACCAAATTTTGAAAAAAATCCATACTCTAGAACATGGATTTCCAAAGTATTATGGGCAATAGACCCCTTTTCCAAAATGATCTCATACCTCAGACCCCCATAGCCAAATTACTTTTAAATTCCTATCTCTAGTTTTTTTTCCTTTTGATACAAAATACTTACCAAATTAAAAACTTTGCGGTTGGTTAAGTGAGTAAACTTGACATCATTTTCTCGTCAAAATTTAACAAAATAAATAGACATAAAATTCAGTAAATATCAAAAATTACGTAAAAATACTTAAGTAGGTAATTATTTTTTGAAAAAACCTTAAAATCGCAAAGTAAATATAAAAAAAATTAAAAATTCAGTGTGATTGATGAACCTGGTGACTTTCTACCAATCTAGCTAAATCCGATTCAAAATTGGTGAGTTGTGCCTTAAATCTCCACGTTCGTTGATTTTCAAACAGGTTGTTTGTTTTGCCAAAATGTTTGTAACCACACTGAAGCCTTTTTCGAGTAGGTATGATGATGGACAAGCGGTAGTGTATTTTTCAGCCATGTTTCACAATGCAGGATACTGCATCATCTGCGCTGATTGTAATCAACTCTTTTTGCGTTATCACATTGGTTGGCTTCTTCCATGGCTGTGATATTGTACGGTTTTTATTATCAATTGAGGAATTTGTTAATTTAAGAGATCCTCAAACCTCATAGTAAAATCCTTGTGTAATGCGTCCAAGTGAGTGACATATGATAAGATAACATCGTCTTGAAGCATTTCTGGTAATTTTGGCAAATCCGGAAACTGTGAATAATCTTGTCTGCTTAAATTTTGTTTATAAAGAATGAGTTTACCTACAAAGGTTCAACATACCAACGATATCAGTCAAGTAATAAACATCTGTTTTACAATTGTTCAGATTTTCTTTCAAATTCGGATCGTTTTCTTGTAAAAACTCCAACACAGATTCAAAAATAGCTGAAAATCTTGCTAAGCGAGAGCCTCTTGATATCCAGCGAACATCAGTGTGCTGAAGTAACCGAGTAAAGACTTCGTCGTTTTCCTCACAAAGCTGAGCAAATAACCGAGAGTTCAAAGAATTGCTTCGAATCTTGCTGACAGCATTTATAACATATTGTAAAGATTGATGCAATCTAGGACTCAGATTTTCTGCTACTAAATGCTGTCTGTGAATCACACAGTAGTAAATGAGTGTATTATCATTCAAGCAGCAGCGGCCTTATCATTTTTGGCGCCCTGTTCAACCGGTAAAGGGGCGCCTTTATTTTCCAGTGTTTGTTTTTTCGTTCAGAATTTATATGGCCATTATATTAAAGACGTAGTAATAATATTATGTAGGCGTTATATTTTATATGTACTTACTCATGAATGTGAAGTCTACCGTTCATTTAAAAGAATTTGTGTTTCTAAATTTATTAATCAGAGAAAATTGTGTTATTGTTCTTATATTTCCATGTATACAAGTTTCGCAATATTAAATAAATTTGAATTCAAAGAGTTAGTAATACATTTAAGCCATTTCTACATCACCTTTGAGGTAGACTTATGAAGGTGCACATCACAAACTTTCATACGAAAAAATTCATCAAATATCGATACCTAAATTTGGTATTCCATTTAAAAAAATCTTAAGATCTTAAAATATTTATCTTTGTTATTTTCCGTAAAAACGGCTTTAAGCTTCCAATGTTTTTAAATTAATTAATATTTCATGCCTCCGGTAAACTATTTATCTGATTTTACAATTAACAAATAATTTTTTTTAATTTAATTATTGGAAACGTCGGTTGAATAAAGTTGAATAAAGAGGTGAGAGGTAAAGTACACCCCCCGATGCATTTTTTTAGAGAGGTTTCCTTAATAGTCCTATTCCTCGAAAAATAAAAACAAACCAAAATTCTTAACATAATCCACAAAATAAATACCAATTCAATATAATAAATTTATAAATAAATCCAAAATAACGAAAACATGTAAATAATTTCTTCTTAAAATTAAATTCAGAACGAATCATTTCTATTCACTGTTAGCGTCAAATCATTGAGACTGAACACACCTTGCTTTCATTTTCGCGAATTCTCCTATCAGATTGTCGTAATGGAAAGCTTCCGAGTCTTTTTCTATGGATAAATTAGGTAATCCAATAAGTCTATCTTGAGTTATTGTTGATACAAAGTAATTTTTAATTAATTTAAGTTTAGGAAACTACGCTCGGCCGATGCCACAGTTACTGGTAAAGTATTTAAAATGCATATGCATATTAGAACATTTGAATAAATTGTACCTAAATAATACTCAAAAATAAGATTAAGTAGTTATATCTAAGCAAGACATCTGCGGGTTTACGAGAGGAGAAAGCGTTAATAACTCCTGATAAAGTTCCTCTGCATTTATCTCTTTACTGTTATTGTTTCTTAATGCCTTTTCTACATTTAAAAATAATTTTTTCAGGCTTTCTAATTCAGGAGCTTTATGTATGGTATATAAAAAGGAAAACAAGTCATTGTGATCACGCAACTGTTCAAATCGTTCATTGATTGAAGTTATTGCTTGATCTAATATTTTAAAGTAGAAATTAACTTTAAAAGCTTGTTTCGGATCTAATATGGGTTCATCTTGAGCTTTCTCTCCGGACATAGTTTTTCTTTTCCTAGACCGGAATGTAGATTTATGTCGAAATTGACAACGGATTTCTAAATTTATAGCAATGAGCTCTGCCTTTTTAATAAAGTCATTAAATTTCTAATCAGATCTAATTTCTATTAAAGTTTCTCTTGAGTTTTAAGAATTTATAATTATAATAATTTGCTTATTTTGTAAATATTTACTTGCTACATTAATATTTTCTAATATATAATACAAACTAATAGTAAACATATAAATTTAAATTCTAAGAGCTTGCCTCCTAAATGACTCAGCATTATTTTTAATGACTGTATCACCTGATACAGAAATTTCTATAAGAGTTTCATATATGTATATCACCTGAGTTATTCTTTAATGGCCTTCTTGCTTCTATTCTACTTTCCCACCTAGTTTCACAAAGTGGTTTCAAAGTTAAACTCGTAACATTCTTTTTTATAAATATCCCACCTATTTGTAGAGCCGGAGATAGAAACTTATAAACTTTGGACAATATCGAAAAAAATTAACTGCATCTAAACTACAATGGGCCGCATCATTAATAACTATATTTAAAGAATGAGAGGAGCATGGAACATAAAATGCTCTAGGTTCTATTTCCCTAATTCTTGCGTGCATTCATGAATTTTTTCCTTTCATATTTGAACCGTTATCATAACCTTGACCGCTGCAATTCCAAATTGATAATCCTAAACTATTTATCTTTTTTAGAACTATTTCTGTTAGCACTAAGCCACTTTTGTCCGTACATTTTAAAAAACATAAGAAGCTTGCTGTTATTATAAATGTATTTTGCACGTTATGCAAAAACCTATTTACTAATGTAACTTGCTCCTCCCAACTTATATCAGGAGTGAAATCAACTATTATCGAAAAGGACTTTACTTCTTTAGTCATCAGCAATATTTGATTCTGAGCTGCATTAGATATCAGTACAGAAAAGAAATACCCAGATATCGACGGTAGTACTAAGAAAATGATGTATGGAAGAGCTGATAGCAAACCTCAATAACTCACTGATCTCTGGTACGAACCAAAAATATTTTTCAATATAGGCAAAAATTCATTTCCTGAAGTGCTTGGCTTAGATATAAAAAATTATTTAGCCTACCTGCCTGCACTCCATCCGCAAATTTTTCAAGCTTACGAACTGCTTGGCTTAGATATAAAAAACTATTTAGCCTACCTGCCTGCACTCCACTTTTTACACCCGCGCCTAACATTTAAAACAAAAACAAAACCACAAAATTGTCCAAAAATATTTATACGTAATATTGTTTTAAGCAAAACAATTACTATAATCTCAACTGAATTTATTCTAAATATTCGCTTAAGAAATATCCCAATCCCACAACCCACGCAGGCGCAATTACAATGACAGAATATAGTAAACGCGCCTTAAATTTCTTAATAAGGACATACATGGAAGCACTCTGATATGAGCATGATTTTAATTTGAACAGTGTGTAGAAATAACAAATTTGCAATAATGTGCTTTTGCTTCGCATTCCAACTCACCAACTCTTGCGTATATAGAAGTATAGACACAGACAAATAGCAACAACAATAACAAAAAATATTTGTCCGTAGTATGGTGAAAACAGAAGGATCTTCACCCTTAAATGTTGATGGCACACATTTAAAATGAATAATTTGTCTAATATTATTTATTAAAAATGCAATTTTTTGGTGATAATTTTCAAAGTAGCGTCCATTTTATTGAATTTTATAACTAATATTGGAAACTTCCAGATTAAACATATTTAAAAAGTATTAAAAATTACATTATACTTCTCAATACACAATGGTTCAAGTAACCGAGAACGAGAAGTGGATGAAAGCTACATTCAAACCCATATGAGCATGTTTCTATTTTGAACAGAATTCAAATTATTTTCTTCCTATAAAAAACTTTGTCGCCCTTGTTGTTGTTGGTACTAATAATTCGTTCATAAGAAGGAGCAAACTTTGATTTTGAACAGAATGCTTTTTGAAATGCGAAGAAAGTTGAAAGTTGATTTGTGTATTTACTTGGTTTGTGGATGAAATTATTTTTGTGTTTGATTTGATGTAGGTTTGCGGTAAAAGCACATTTTAAAAACTGTTTCGTGAGTTTTTTTTGTTTCTTTTTTTTTTGTAAAGTTTGTAAGCGTTGTGTGAATTTATGATTTCAGGAGTTTAATTCTTTTTACAATGCGGCATTTTTGGCGCCCTCTGATTACAGCGCCCTGTTCAAGTGCACACTCTGCTCATATGATAAAGCCGGCGCTGCATTCAAGCTCCAACGAATTTCAAAACGCAAATCAACTTTCAATCTAAGTGCAAGCTTGTTATTTAGTAAAATATCAGGAGCATGTTTGGACTTGAACTTGATCACAATTTCATTCGTGTTAAGTCGCGTATATGCGTCGAATACAGAGCGTGCCTAAAAGACTTGTACGCTCGAACACATTATCTTGCACGAACTTATCTACGCTAATTGACTTGCCCAGTTTTTCATCTTGTACGAACTTGTGCACGCTTATCGACTTGTTGAGTTTCTTAAAAGTACAACAATGATACTTCCTAATATTAGTCATTCTTATAACAAGTTGATACACGTAACACAACTTATACAGTATCTTGAAAGTTTCGAATAAGAACTTGTGTTAATTAATAGGGGTCGATTTTTAGAGCTCGTCGACCCCCAAAATCAGTTTTCGTTTATTTAGACCCCTGGGAAACCGATTTCAACCCCAAGGGGTCGATATCGACCACTTTGGGAATCCATACTCTAGAATAATAATTGAAAAGATCCCAAATAAGGACAATTTATTTGAAATTAACATAGAAATAAGTAAAGTTATTGCATGCGATAGTAATATTTTTGTAAATTTAGAGAAGAAGAACATTTGGAAGAAAGAACTTATAACGTAAAACGACCAATGTATTTCAAACTTGCTAAATAACAGAAGAGGAATGAAATGCAAATATCGCAAGAATGCTACAGAAGAAATTAAAATCGTGTCAGATGGTATTTTAATAACAAAAAACCTAATGGAAATGCTATTAACGAATAATTGTGGTCAACCAAACGTTATTAAAATCAAGAACAATAATATTATCAAATTCAAGGACTGCAAAGTCTCGATCGGAAGGCTTCAATTCGGGAACTCAATACAAACCTATCAGGATAAGGTCCTCCCCAGTGTCGAAAGAAACATCAGCATTACAAAAATTGTTAAGAGATTCCACTTAGAGGATTTACACCTTCAGAACGTTAACAACACCAGGCATACACAGTGGAAATGGCACATGAACATCACCATGGATTTTTTTAGTCTAGGATTTTACTATCAAGTATACTAATGCTTGTGGATAAAGAATATTCTGAATGCGTTTTTCTGTGTGATAGACAAATCGATTTGAAATCATTTCGTTCGTCATAAATGTTTTCTTGGATTGGAAGTAATTATGTAAGCTTAGTCCAATTATTATTGAGATTGATCTACTAAAACACTTCAAATATTAAAAGTAAAGTGGAAATAATGATATGCCCAACTACTTCGATTTTTACTTATATATTTAGTAATAAAAGTATTTATTGTGCCAATCTCCCGCATTATTGAGCCTGAGCTTGCTTTTTATCCAAAATATCTATACACAAATTTTGATATTTCTACGACCAGTAGGACTTCAAATTAAAACTTATACCATCGAAACGTTGAAACTTCCATTTTTTCTTAAGAAAATTGCTAGAAAATGTTTCATGGAATCTGCTCCTAACAAGTACAAATCGTTCATTTTTAGGGTTCCGTACCCAAAGGGTAACAACCACAACGGGAACCCTATTACTAGCTTTCAATGACACGATTCAATTTATATTTGGCTTGCCCAGATTTTCTCATATTTCATCCTATGTCGACCCCTTTCTTGGATGCTCTCTTGAAAAATTCCGCATGAACAGAAAGCTGAAATTTTTGTACAACTTGATCTATGCGAAAGAGCCAGCTTATCTCCAGGACCGTATTCAATTTCTGAGCTCTACTCGACAGCGTCGTCTTCTATTACCCAGCTTCCTTACTCAAATTGGTACTTTGTACAGGTCATTCGAAAATGGAATGGCTTACCTGTCAGCCTTCAGCGGGCTGGCTCCATTGGGATATTTGGCCGGCTCTTGTATTGTGCTGCACGTCTTCGATTTCTCCACTATATTTTTGTACACATTATTATTATTATTATTTAGATTTTTTTCTTTTCGTTTTTTTTTTTTGCTTTCATAAAACTAGTTTAATTTTTGTACTTCTACTATAATATTATATCATTTCATATATCAATTTTCCGAAATACTTGTATAACGGTTTTCATTGTTATGATTCTTCCAGCGTTTGTTTTTTACACACATACTGTTAATATTTAGAATTTTTCCTATGTTAATTGTACACTTTTTGTAAATTTTTCCAAAATCTTATGTACTTGTGTCAGCAAAAAAATTTATTATTATTATTTAACAAATTACTGTGGTCACATTATCCATTAAGTATATTAGACAGTGTGCCTAGGGCCTACCAATCTACAAAGAGCAGTTAAAGTTCATTATGAATGCTTTAATTTTAAAAATTGTCAGAATATGATATTTAAAAAGATGGAAAATAGCTTTTATGTACATATGTGGGTGAATGTGAATTGAACCCATGAAAATATTCAGTTCCAACCTAAGGTGAACTATAGGTCAGAACTTTGATGTCATTTCTGGTTCAAACGAACAGTTTGACAGCACCCAGGGCGAACCCAAATCTGAACTTAGAGTTAAATGAAAACGACAATAATTATTCATTCATTCAAAAGAATAAAATATATGCCATATATATATTTGTTTCGTTATTCAAAACGAATAAAATTTCCATTTTTTTCCTTTTTAACTTCTAATTAGGTTAAGTTTGACAACACACAACACAATATTCACACAGAATGAGGAGGGTTTCTTGTGTCAAGAGTAAACGATAAATATGATAAGCTTTCAACAACGTAATACATAAGATATTTAACGTTTTATCAGAGACGTTAAAACTGTGCAAGATTTAAAATTGTTCGAATCATGGTTACTTTCAAATGTTAATAATAATTAATGGCATCTGTGCTGTTTTCCGATTACCGTGCTGCACAGTTCGTGCATTTTATTTTGATTCAAAATAGTTTCGATGTATAGTGATGCTCATTTTTTTGATATAATTATATTTGGTAACCCAAGGAACATCGTTAAGTCTTCAAGTGCTGGTAATTTGAAATTTTTCCTATATGGCTCCTATATAACTCTCGATCAAAATTTACGTTCTCACATAGATCTTGTAGTTCTTAAAGAAATAACTTGAGTGTTAGATCTACATTTGTTATTTTATATGAGTTTAATGAGTATAAGTCCTATATGAAGAATCAATAAAATACTACTTGAATATTAGTGCTATAAACGTGAGTATATAGGGCTATAATTCTCAGAGAATCGCAATCCCATATAACATTCCTATATCAGTATTGGGGAATTTATATATGGGAGTACAGCTCTTGGGAAATATGTTCATATATCAAGTCTCATATCAAAAGTAAATCTCCAATAAACCCTTATATAAGAATACGGGAAAAAAGTAATTTCAGTGAGAATTCATTTTCAATATCATATGAGCAATCGGTACTTAGTTAACTTTTATATAGGATCAAGGAGATCACTTAGAAAATGTGATCCTATATCAAAGCTCATAGATATGCTAAAGTATCATGTTGGGGTGTGTGCTTCCCTTGAATAGATGACTTTATAGTTGCAGATGAAAAGACTAGTTGGGTAAAGCGACGGAAATTTTTGTAATTTATACAAAATCGTCAGCTCGAGATATAGTATGTTTTCGAATGTTTGCACAAATGTAAAATGCTTTCCCATATGCATCGTGCATCAAGAAAAATTTAAAAGCACACCACGCTTGTCGATAGAAGTTCTCATATAGGAATTTTCGCCATAAAATAGAAACTTAAGTGCTATATGAGTATTTTTGTTTCTGGCTTTTCTCTACTACATATGCTAATATAGCACTACAAATGCTATATCCAAATAACTATTTTCAAAACAGTAATATACATATATAGGTATATAAAGTATAGGAATTTTTTTATATGTAAACGTTTATTCCTGCTTATGTAGGGACTGAGGTCATGATATGAAATTGTGTCTGTTATAGCAAGATTTTTAATCTTTAAGAAAGAACTGAAATCCTATATCATCTCTTTTTCATGTACTCCTATCCAGTAGCCATTTTTTTAGAGCTAAAGATTTAGCTAAAATATATAATATACTTAAGTCCTGTATAAGTGAAGTAGACAAATATAGGAAAACTTACAACAACGTCATAACATTAACTTTCTACAATAGGGTATATATAAAATCTTGTTTAAGCACTGAGCATCAATATGAGATTAAGATGTAAGTACATTGCAGGAATTATTATTCCTATATAAACACTAAATTTTATTCCTCAAGCATAATATGGGACTCTCCACTTTAGCGCTATAAAAGTTTAGTGTAATTTCCTGGGAATTCGGTGAGACAATAATCTGGCTTCTTATGACACCTTAAGTTCGCAAGATTTATTCCCTAGCAGAGCTCCGAGGTTTATATAGGACAAAAGCTGTTCGTTGGGATCCGTTGACAAATCCAACATGATTAAACAGGACCTTCATGTAAATACGTATATTAATTAATAAGAAAAAAGGATAAACTAAGTTTATTCATAAATTGACGGCGCCTACGATGCAATTTATACAAAAATGTCTAGCGCCTACAAGGACTTTAAGAGAGTCAGCTTTGTAAGTAATCCTGCACAAGTACTAATAAATTTGTTCTTTTGGATATGAACTAAAGTAAAAAAAAAAGTGATATTAAAAATAAGAAAAAATAATAATAATTAATTTTACTTTGCTTCCATTTAATTCGAATGTTTTTGCTAATGATGGATAGCTTCAATTCAATCAATCTGAATCTGATTATAAGTCCTCCTTTATAAATTATTTTACACTTTTAATAATAAGTTTCTTTTTAAATTGCTTTAGTAAAGTGAATTCAATTAAAATTCAATTACATTTGGGTCAAGGAGATGAGTATAAGTACAGTAATTTACCTTGAATTTAAATATAGATCATCCTTACCAATTATAATTTAATTTTTTTTTCATCTATAATTTTTGCATCTATATATTTCTTACAATCACTGCAACTTTCAAATTCTACAAAAAAAAATAAAAAATAAAAAATAAACATAAGCTAATGTCAAATAAACCTTTTAGAAAGCCCTCTTAAAAATTAGCGGTTCTTATATATTCATCTCGTGTACTTTATTTACCTTCTTTACACGCATTAATCAGGTACACATCACCTAAATCATAATATGTATAAAAGAAACCTGAACAAACGATCAATATCATCGCGCGGTATGTACAGCATACGTGTGCAGATATAAATATCGTAAAAAAAGCAATTATCGTGTCTTAATCTTGAGATTCCGATCAAATTTCATTTCCTCTTCATACCTGTGTTGTGGTGGTGATACACATAAATTTTGTAATCACTACTCTTGTCCGGTCGTTTTAATGTCGGAAACTCAGCAAAAGCTCAGAATCAAAAGAGATTAAGATCTCGCGCTTGATTGGATAAAGAAAAAAATATATGTCACAATATTGGAGTTGTTTTGTCGATCGAGATGAAGACTAATCATCTGGAAGAGAGAGAGACCTCAATCCAATTCATTAGTGTTCTAACGTATATATTATAACTACAGCTTGATCTACTGAGCATTAGAATAACGCCGAATGACTTGACGAAGAAGATGTATATTTCACGTAAAGAGTAGAAATAATGATGCTATTATGATGCTAGATTCTTCTCAGTGGTAGTGGTGGTGGTGGTGGTGGAGTTGATGGAGATGGAGGTGACACAGCATCTCTGCAAGAATCATCATCATCTTTTACCACAAAGCTCGATGTTAAAATGCGGCGTTTTTTAAAAGCGAACCGCAAAAAAGAGGAAGCCACCGAGGAAGGGTTACGGCAAAGAAACAAGAAGTAAAACATAAAGCCTGAAGAAGTAATCGAAGAATATATATATACATATATATATATATATATATATATACACAAAACGAAGAAGTATGTCGAGCGCTAAGAAGTGCGCGCGCAGATATAGCTGTAATTTTCTTTTAAAGCCAGTTGTCTTAACAGTTTTCTTCCTCAGGTCTTAATAAGTGGCCGAAGTCGCGATTCAGTCTAAGATAGTCTCTCCAATGGTTAAGTAGTTTAACATATCGGACAGAAATATTTAATATAATTCAATTATACAAAGCCCCAAAGAAGTTGCCATCTAACATATCTTCAATAAATTTGGGAAATGTGAACTAAGCCAAAAGGACTGTTTAAACCAAGTGCACCTTCTTCCCGATTACCCATAGCTGCAAACATACATATTTATAGTTCTTAGAGAGAAACATCTCATCATAAGTGTTTGATTTTTCGCGCAGTGATTTCTTCAAGTGACTAAGTGCTGTCGTTCGGTTCATTAAGACCGCATCATTATAACAGTGGAAACTAACATCATTGTATCGCCCACATCTCTAGTTCGACAGAGGTTCGCTTGTTCCCATATAGATTTTCTATATTAACATAACATTTATAACGGCAGTGCTGGCGACTATAGGTTTTATTGCATTGGCCATTGCAAGACTGCGTTTTGTTGTTTGCATGTAAGTACCTACCTACCTTTCTTGACTGACTTTGGTTAATAATTTTTTTAACATTTTAACAAAACATTAGCTCAGCATTACCCCAGTAGCTCCAGGAAAGGGGAGCCTCTGCTAAATATAACTAGTTTGCTATTTACGCAACTTATGCTGGAATGTAGAACAATTTTCTTTTACCTATAGGCTAAGCTATCTAGTATTATGCTGCTGCATAATAACTCGTTCGCAAACGAAACTAGTTTCAATAATATCTATCTTAACATTCTGGCCGGTAGTGGGCATTGTATGGTCATCCAATGGCCTGGAGTGCTGCTTTTTGATTTGTACCTGTTGTGTTGTGGATGATGAAGATGGTGATGATGATGATGATGATGATGATGATGATGATGATGATGATGGTTATAGCTTTCCAGTTCAACAAGCTCTTGCTTCTTTCTCTATAGAACTTTGTTCTCCTAGCAGGTATACCTATGTATACATATATAACATACAATATGGTTATAGCTAGCTCTATCTGACAAGAACTTAAGCAATCGAAATATTACTTAGGTCTAGTATAACGTGGTGTAAAAATCTTAAATAATTTCTGAAATATAAGTTCACACGTTCTGCAAACACAGGTCATGAGTTCAGTTTTTTTTTCATTCCTTTAGACTTAGGACTGCCTAATTAAGTTGTTTATTTTGGTATTTCATAGTGGAACTCATTAAAGTATGAAAGCAGAAAAGCCGCCCTGAAGTGATGTTTTCATTTGATTCTACAGTGTTTTACCGTATAAAGAAAAATCTGATTTAGACGATTATAACTACCTTGGAACCGTATTAACAGTTGACTTATTCAACTCGTTAAAGAATGTACTGTTTTATTTTTAATTGGGTAAAAAAAAAACTTTAAAAAATATTTTCAAGTTCTTAAAAATGCTCTGATAGTGGCGGTGTAGGATCTGGAATCGATCAATCTTGCATTCTATCGATAAGCACATATAATGTCATATCCGAACATCTTCAATTACCATTCGAGTGATTTCAAGATAACCGGAAGATGTCGACTTTCCCAACTATTCATTCAACCATAATTGGTAGTTAAAACTTAATACTATACTTAAATATTTACTTAAAAACAGTTTCCCATAAATGGTAATTACTTTTTGACTTCCCGCAACATGGCCATTTACCTAACTTCCTACACAGTTATATACCAAAAGAAAATTGAGGTTTGCCGTATATTTGCAATTTGATATCCATAACTGACCGACACTGACTTGCATCTCTTAACAAATTACCTTTTCCTGTTTCGAAAGACATTTTCCACCTGGACATACACTACACAGTTAGTAAATATTGCTATAACATAGGACAGGTACATTTATAATAATATGTTTGGCATGAAATTATCATAAATCACAAAAAAGATAGTATTTTATGAGTATTTACCATAAAATATCTAGAACTATGCATTCACATGATTCTCAAGCACTTTACATCTTTAGTATAAGTGCTAGCCATATATGTACCTGTATTTATATATATATATGTAAGTATGTATGGAAGTACGTGACCTCTTTCACTTGCTGTAAGTATATTTTGCTAGGCAAACAAGTATCTTTATTACCTACCTACCAGAGTCCAAGTTCAGGGTTAAGAGAAGGAAATGAGATTAATCTGATTAATGATGCAACACAATAGATAACATGGTGGAAAACGTACGGATAAAATTGTTTTAAGTAGTTCCCAGAGAATGTAATAAATTAATTGAGGAAACGTATCTAGATATGAATGCGATCCTAAGTAAAGTGCACTTTAGTTCGACATAAGAAGAAAATTTTGAATAAATTTCATTTTGGTATTTTGGATGAAGAGATTAAGATTTAAAGTGGAGTTTTAGAGTGTTTTGATACGTGACTCTTATTTTGAGTCTTGTATTATATTTTCAGCAATATATAATTTGTAGTATATTTGTATAAAGTTAGAGAGCTTTCTCTTTCTACTTAGAATAAAACGGATTAATTCTATTTTTTTTTAATTTCAATCTCCAACAATTCTTGATTTAATTGATTACTCTTGATTGTGAATAGAGCCATGGTATTTTTGAATTGAAATATCTACATACTATGAATTTTATAACTAAATAGTTTGCATGCTCAGTGGAAAGGACATGAAGGAGGAGGTTTAATAGAGTTGAAAATGACGGGGAGTAATCGAGAATGAAAATAGAAGTTTTTACATAATTGATTTATGAGGAAGTTTGAGACTTATGTACAGCATTTTGATGCAAATGCAATAATTATAAAGGTTTTCAAATTTTCCAGACAACTTTAAATCTTAACCCTAATTTATTTCATAAATTTTATTTATATTTATTCTAATCCAGAAATTAAAAACGAGTTGTTTAATAAATCTCTCTCTATCCAATTTGCATCATTCGTCAAGGATGGTATATTTGAACTGAACAATTGTGATGTTAGCATAAGTTATTCAAATATCAAAAAGAGCTACCCGAACATTTCAATTGAATTGGCGTAATTCGTAGTTATCTTTATACTCACATCAATAGAGCAGAATTGTGCTATTTAGAAATTTTTAAGGAAGAGAATTTACCAAAATGATTTGAACAATGTTCCGTTCATATATTCATACAAGTTGAATGAAATTAAGGATCAAACAGTTTGTAACTGAAACTAAAACTCTCACCGCCAAAAATTACACCGTGAGTAATAAATATCGTGAGTATTTATTTCCCCGGAGAGTATCTTCATTAAATTCATCTGAACTATGAAAAGCTTGAATTAATTTCCATCTGAAAAAAATTAACTAAAGTCAACCTTCCATTGGAAAATATACAGAAAACAATTGTTTGCAAATTTCCTTACCGAGATTTAATCAGTTCTCGTATTTGTTTTTTCTGAAAATTTATTCCAAGACCAATTGTTTGTGGTATTGCTGCAATAGAGGAACTAAACACTTTGGATGTCTGAATTACATTTAAGTAGCCTCCATATGGTATGCCTACGTACACTTACAGAACGTATAGAGCAACAAGTTAGCACTTTTTAGGGTTCCATACCTCAAAAGGAAAAAAAGACAGAACCCTTATTAGATCACTTTTCTGTCTCTCCGTTAAATTTTGAATGTTAGGTCTTTGTAACGCAAATATATTCGACAATCAAAGAATATTAAATATTTTGTTTTTAGCATTTTAATGGTGGCGAGTTGAGCTCTCTCAAAAGATAGTTTTTGCTTCTATATTCTGTGGGGTATAGTTTGAAAGGGTTACTAATAAGACAAACTCGAATAATAAAATCCGCAGCTCGAGAATTGAGTGGAAAAAAAATGTATGACAAACGAAAAATTTTTGAAAAAGAAATTCCTTTGCAAAAGAGGACGTTTCGTATCGGTATTAAGCGTAAACTCATCAGTACGACTTTGCTTCTACCTGCCATATACGCCAAAGTGAACAGCCAAGCTGACCCAATATATTCAGTGAGAAAAAGACTCTTACAATCGAAAAATCTTTTTAAAAAATAAATTTCTATCCAAAAACGAGCGTTTCGTAATCGCAGGAAACGTATTGCTCATCAGTACGGATTGGTTTCTACCTAAATTGACTAAATTCGTTATAAATTTATGTCATGGCAAAACTCCCCATATATGCACTTAAAATTTCTTTTAAGGATGAATAATGTGAATGATACGAAACGCCCGGAAAGAAATTTCTTTTTGAAAGATTCTTCGTTTTTCAAAGGTTTTTTGTCCAAACTCTATCGGATTTCTCCTGTGTGTTTGAATAATCTTGAACTTTCACAATGAAATCGTGTTTAAAACATATGAAGTATAGAGCTGAACTAATGCAGTAATCCCAGTTCATTCATTTTTCAGTAATCACAGGCAAATTTGTATTAGATTTAAATATACCTACTTAACCTTCTGGAAGTAGCATCTCCTGAAAATGACATCTTAACTTTTTATAGTAATAAAAAAAAAAAACTCAAATATTCATGCTAAAATTCTCTTTATCAATTGTTAATAACAACTTTCCTTTTTCTTATATTTTTGCTTTGGAATAAAATTTACATTTTCCTTACTGTGCGCGTACGGTGTATAGGACCGCAATCTACGAAATAAGGACACAAACACATGCGAGGAGAATTGGCGACTGACAGCCTGGGAATACACCAGAGCTCATAAAGCTAGATTCATTTACAACAAAAATAAAAAAAGATATTATTGGTGCGGTCACATAGACCGCGCGCCACTTCCGAAAGGTTAAATTCGATCGATCTAATGTGGGTTGATAAAGTTTGGGTAGGAAACCCTGATTCCCCGACTGGTTCTTGACCTATTTTTTTTATTTTATTAGGGCCTACAGACTATGTAGAACTGAACAAATTACTATGAACTATGATCCTTATTAAGTTCACTGACACAGATTCTTTCGTTTTAAACAGAGCACCTTACACACCTTTTAGTGCACTAATAGTACGCGTTCTTAGTGACCTGATTATGCCCATAAGGCCTCCGGAGCTTGCAGCATTCAACAGAAAGAGAACATACCACTAGGTGAATATGGACGTGATGGGAAGGATAATTTGCGGCGTAGCCTACAGTTATCCATCTAATTACCAAGATGCTGATAATGTATTTGAATTGTTACATCACAGTCTTCCAGTTGTCCCATATTGACCGACGAGTTGAGAAGATCTGCACAATTTGTGGTCGTGAAAGCAATTTCTTGCACAGGTGCTTCGCTTTCCCAGGGTTGTAATGCACCTTGTACGCAATATGTGTCAGATGATCCACCCGAAATTCGGAGTTATGAGAAAATCGTTTCAATGTGGACCAAGCGTTTGCAGTCAGGTGAATTGTTTCATTTGCTCCGTTTTGACGCTGGTTGGCCAAACCAACAATTCATTTGTATTGTATGAGAGTCGAGGATGAAAATCAGCACACTGACCCAAAAGAGACGAGTAAATTATTTTTGAATAAATTCCAATAGTAATGTTGTAAAAAAATTAAAAAAAATAAAACACACAATCTTTAAATCCTTTACAAGTTTCAAGCATTTCAAACATATATAATCTATAGGTCTTCCAAATGAAAGTTTCTAAATAAAAATGATGTCCATCTGTCCGTCCGTCTGTCTACCCTTCATCACAATAACTTGAGAACGCAGTCACTTATAGGGATTTCGATGGAACTCCAATGCAAAACCAGTGTTGCCCTTTTCTAGCAGTCTAGACTGTAGCACTGAAAATGTTCGATGTAACCACTTTCATATCAGAAGTGCAACACTTGGTTTTCACTGAACTGGTTTCGCTAACACGATTTAAACACAAACATTATTAATAACATATTTAAGACATATTGAGTTTACAATGCGATTACTAGTTAAAACATGTCATTTTAAGTCTATTTAAATTAAAGTTATTTCGACAGCTAAAACCAGATAAGCTATCAAGATAATTTTGAAACTGAAGACATGAATATGAGTAGGTAATTTTGGAAAGACCTTTTAATCATTAGCGTAAATTAAACAGCGTATAATTCAATGTTGATCTAATATTTTTAATGAAAAAAATTAATGTGATAGGACTGCAATAGTTTCCTTCAGAATTAGCTTCAGGGATTTTATATAATATTGACAACTTGTCTGTGATTCTTAAGATCAGAAAAACGTGATCCAATCTAAAATGAATGAAGGCTAAGAGCGCGCAGTTTATTCATTAATATATGGATGCATACTCTATCGAAACTTTTTAAGACATCCCCAAGGTGGCCTATTATGCTAACCCGTTTAATATTAGAAGGTATGAAGCTTTAAAAATTGTAACAAAACTAGGTAGAATGACAAATCGCAGAATCGTGTCAAACTGGTATTCATACTCACCACCTTGGAATGGTAGCCAGGACACACCGAGGGGATGGGACGAACGGGAACGGTCCCCCCAGAAAGCCAGTTTTTTAACATAATTTACAATTTATGTCTAAAATGTAATCTGTATATTTTTACAAAGTCCGGTTAAATTAAAATAAAACCTTTAAATATACAATAGCAGTGCTTAAGATCTCAGATGGGTGCAGGACGCGACTTAAGAGCAGCGACCGAAAGAGTTATAAGAAATATTTTAAGAGTCTGGTTTTAACACTTTGTTATTGATATTTTATATTTTATCTTCTAATGAAATAGTTAAAAAAAGAATTTTATTTTCTACTGAGTAAATAACAGTCTTATCTTAAGTTTTATATTTCTCTCTCGGTTTAACATTTAAAAATGAGTTTTATTTTTTCTCTCAAAAAATAAAACTCGTAATTCGAGTTTTTCATTTTTCTCAGCTTTTAGCAATTAAAAATGAGTTGAATTTTTTTCCTCAAGAAATAAAACGCCTTAATTGAGTTTATCACTTTTCTCAGCATTTAACAGTTACAAATAAGTTTTATTTTTTCCCTCAAGAAATAAACCTGTTCGAGTAAAATTCTTAGGGAAAGGAAAATTCGAATCGACAACCCCTTCTAGTGTTGCTATACATTGCTCTGGTTTTTCAGTGTAAACGGCGTTTTTAAAAAAAATGTAAATTTAAGCTCAAAAATATGACCAATCGGGCAACTTCTTCGTATGGTAGCTATACAAAAATGTTTAAAAAAATTGACAAATTCTATCTTCTAACAAATATATGACAACAAAAATAGAGAACGTCCATTGATAAGTTCTATTTCCTGAGGAAAATAAAAATTCGAATTATGAGTTTTATTTCCTGAGGAGAAAAATAAAACTAATTTTTAATTCTTATAATAGACAAAATATGTAAAACTCTGGCAAAGAGTTTTATATCACTGTAAAATAATATAAGTATTTTTTTTAACAGTTAAAATTGAAATTTAAAAAAATGTGTCTTACAATAACAGTTAGTATTGGATTTATATATTAAAATCAAAACTTTGATTTCAACGTAGGCAGCTAGTTTAAGTGCTGTACATAGACCCTTTTGTTCTACGCTACTTCCAAGAAAATGTTATGAAAGAGATTTTCGCTCACAAAAGAATAATAACAGTTATTTTCGGTCCCTGCTTTAGAGTCCTATTTTTTCCGACTCTTTTGTACTTGGTAGACCTATACCCCCCCCCCCCCCATAAATCCGGGGTGCGTTACTGTAGTCAGCGCGCACCAACTAAGCCACCAAAGTAATTTATTATTTTCAATACATATTGGTTACATATGCTGCTCTACAAATCCGTTTTTCCTGGCAGCTTCTATGTATCTACGAATAACTTCGACCAATTTTCCGAGCTATTTTTTTGACACATACTACTGTGAAACTAATAATTTAGCCTTCATCTTTCACAATTGTTATTATCAATAATTGTAATTGACTATAGAAAAAACCAAGACATATAATTATAAATTTTGAAATAATACTTATTTATATTTGAATATCCAAAATTATTAATTCAATATACAAAGTTTACATAACGTCAGATAGGTAGAATTAGAGTTTCGAATCGTAATTAAAACTCTTCCAACCAGATCTACTAATGTTGTTAGAAACTATCGTTCTGAAAGATAACGGGAGGGATTAATGAGTCTTACCTCTCGTAACTCTAAATGGGAATTCAATGTGTTTCGTTTATGGGAACATAAATTTCGCCGTCTGGATGAACACATCAATTTTAGCGTTATGCTATCATTCTACGCAAATTCGAAAATGAGTCTCATTGAATTCACCAAATTTTCAAAATGAAACTGTCCTCGTACCTTCAGAATCGGACATGCCTCTTTCTACTCAAATTAATAGATTTCCATCATATGTACACAGTAAGCTGATATTCCCTCGATCTTCTAGAAGCAGCCGTATTATGTCCGTCGTGTATACTTCGTTAATGGAATATATTAAGCAGTTGCGGATCCGTGGGGGGGGGGACGGGTCCCCCGCAAATCGTCTAAAAAATGGAAGTTAAAAATATTTAATTAATTGAGTTATTTGAAGAAAATAATTATAAAATAATTGAAAAATATTTATATAATTCAACTTCAAAAATTTATACAAAATATTTCAATAATTGTTATTGTATGCTTGTGATGTATGTGTATAGGTTTTTCTAAGCATTTGAGTTTGGGACCCCAGTTTTTGGGTGATCCCTCGACGATTCCCAAGCCACGAAACAGACTCCCTCACTACCACATCAGAGCCCTAACTTAGACCTAACTCCTAATATTCTAAAATATTTGAAGCATTCTTATGTGAAATCACTGACATGTATAATATGTACTGACTACGTTCATAGAAATACACTGCAGAAAGTGGGCTCACTTCTAAAATAGCGTTCTCTTTTTGTCTTCTGGTCTAAGTACCAGCTATAGTATAGCTATAAACAACAAATAAATAAGTGGGTTCGACGAAATAAATGTTTTTAAATTAATTATTTGGGTTAATTAGTAATAGAAAGTATTTTACCAAAGTCAATATATTCAAATATACTCAACAGATATTCGAAAGGTTTTATTAAAATCACTTTTCAACTTCCCGCCAATGGTTTCTTCATTGTTGGCACCAACGTAAGAACTATTTTTGACACAAACAATTGTACCCACATGAGATAGGATATCGAGCGGTCCTTATATATGCCAGTGTGTAAAACTGAGGAAAGTTTGGTTTGAATGACTCCTGCAGTTTGCACCCTAAACTACAATTCTATTAATAAATTACTTTTTGTAAAATAAGAAATAAAAATGACACATCATCCACACCGCGGAAATCTTCCTAGTACCTCTAAACTAAGCAACTTGCGGCGCTGGATGTTTTTTTTCTCAATTTAATGTTTAAATGAACCGCCCCCCCCCACCCCTTAATTCCCGTGCTACAATGCTAGATCCGCCACAGGCCAGGGCGTATTGTTGTCGCATTTTGAGATGGCTAATATTCTTGCTTGTACAATATAATAATGATAATAATATTATTTCAGTAGCAGTTCTGCTTTTGTATTTCCGTCTTACCAGATAATGATTGAAGCTACAACCTGCCTCTTTAAGTATCCTTACATCTAGGATATCAGGTACCTTTGTGTTTTCCATTTCCTTATCTCTCTATGGTTATATGAAATATATTGTTTTATAATGGCTTTCGTCCAAGATATACATATGACTATATGAGTGCATCTGTTATTTCGCAGAATATTTCATATTTTCTTATGTTGATGCCCAATTTAGATTTTTATATAATTTCTAGAAATATTCTCCTTTTATGTGTTTGAGAGAATTTATTCCTTATTATTTATGTTGTTCTTTTCATCTGTTATTATATATACATTCACTACTGTGAAATTATGCTATGTGGCTTTAACTAGATATCTATGTACACACATTATTTAACTACTCTTCTTATATTCCCTCACACGAAACTTATGCAGGAATTGCCAGCAATTAACGTGACGCTGACTACTTCGATCTAAGAATTTTACCACTAGAGAAAATCACGTGTTCTATGATTGCTAAATCCTAGGCGGATTTCATTTCTTGCATTGCTAATAACATGTTCTTTCATCTTCTGATTTTTAGTTGCAGGACCGTCAATTCGCAGATTGCTAAGAATTTTTAGGTTTCATGTCTAAATCTAAGAATTTTTAATACTTGGCATAGACACTGATATGCTAACAGTTCTATTCGACATTTTATTTAATCGATAAGCATTGCTATTTTAGTTTTGGAGCACCATTAGAACAAATTTTGAAAACTCATTACCAAAATGGTTAAAATTGCACGGAAACATATCACAAACTACAGATAATTTTTTCGGCTGAAATCATCGTTTTCCAATTAAAGTTTTAAGCAAGAAATTTAAATAAAACGAAAAAGTTTCGTAAAAGATGTCTGTTTGCATTTCATAGTGGATCGGACTCAAGAAAATACAGCGGTAGTGAGGTAGTGAGAGAAACTGCTTAATTTAAGGACTCTGAAAATCCAGGTAAGATTCATGAAGAATCAGAATATATCCTTCAAAAGTTAGAGTTAATTTTAATTTTTGGGCACGCGATATTATTAGATAAGAGTTTTCCGAAAATAATACCGGAATCGTGGTAACAATCAATGTCCGTCAATATCGCATCTTGCCAAACAAAACCTTTTATTAAACAAGTTATTTTATGTCAATAATATGGCGTTCGTGCGATGTTGAACCAAATGGTATATTTCTTTTATTTTGAGAATCGAAAAACGAGATTCATGTATGTAAATAATGGAATTGAGCCGCAATTATACCGAAATATTATGACGGAAAAAATATTCTACAAAATGAAATGATTTTATCTTTTTTTTTTGTAATTTTATTGAGTACAGGAAGTCAGTCATGACGTAGAATAACCTGAAAATTACACTTAGCTCTACAAATGAAAAATATTATTTTAAGTTTGAGAATCTGCAATACTGTTAGCAACTGTTAAATAATCACCTACCGAAGTTCAAAGCTCAACTCTGAATAATAGCAATTGAGAAAAGTTTGCGTTATTTGCTCCCCATATTCTGACGTTATTTCAATTTAAATTCATTTCAATTGATTTTGTGGTAACAATAATTATAAATCAACATAAACTACGAACTGCTGAGGGATGACAAAATTGTGGTGAAATGTGAAGATATATCACAAAAACATACTACAAGAAGTACGACAAAAAGTTTGAATCAGCACCGTAGTCTAAAAGGGAAAAGTACGATTTTAGTTGTTCCGAATTGGATATTTTCCTACTTTCAAGTTTTGATCAAAAAGTGAGCTTCGGCAAAAAATGGACAAATGTATTTATTTTATTAGCGAAATATATCAAGATGTGCTGATGTGTTCGTTTTTGATTTTTTATGTATTACATATTTCTGATACCATTTCATATTATGCTTACCTCATTAAAAAAAAAACCCTGAATTTTTCTACTGTGTGCAACAAAAAAAATATTATTCCATTGCCAGATTCTGTCTAGTCCTCTCTGTGTCCATTGTATATTGCTCAATTTTTCCATTGCTATTTCCATGCCGAAGTTATTACTTCAGCACACAATAATTATTTGCACGATTTCGAAGAGAAATGCAGCAATCCTATCTAGAGGCACTGCAATTAAAAAGCTCCACAATAACCTGTCGAGAATAAGTAGTAATAAAAGAAAAAAAAATGTGTTTCTTGTAAGATGAAGTATGTACGAGAGGAGAGTGCAATGAGTAAGACAGATCCATAGGAAGCCAGATTATTACACCACGAAAGGAACAAGTTCGACATGACTAATTGCATACTTTTAATATTTTACTCGTTTTATGTAATACGCCCTTGCCAAAGTGATCATTATTATACATATTGCGGCAGCAATCAACCAAAGATGCTGTGCCCAGCAAAATGATGTTGTTACCCAGCATCCATTAAGATGGACCCGCGTCGCATAGCAGATTACTTCTGCTTATTTGATAATATGTATAGAGGAGTAGGTATGCTATCTGTACAGTTCAAGCTCGATGGTGGTGGGGGGGAGGGGGGATAGATAGATATATGTAGCACCATAAACTTGAGTTCGATTAATGCGAAGCTTCACAGAAAGGTTCTGCATACGCCTTACATAGTTCATTGGCCTTTCGCAAACGGCTTACGTTCATTTTCCGCTCTCAATCCGAAGTCTGGTAGACACTTGTGAAATTCATGGGAATAAGAATAAAATAAAGATCCTTACAAAAATCGGCTATTATCATTCTCAAGGACGTCTCACCTCATAATCAGTTAGGAGGTCTGATCCATGTCGAGCACATCATATCGGTTAAAGCACACGCCTATGTTTTTTAGAAGTCATGGAGTAATCGTTGTAGCTGGATTATGGCTTTTGTAACTTGATTACAAGTGCCCAGTTACCGTCGTTGTTCATTCGTTCGTTCTTTCATTAATGAAGCAAGAAATTGTTCGATTCACTTGCGGTTCATACCTATATTTTCCATAGCTTTTCCCTTCATAAGATATGCCTGAGCAAAAAAAAAAACCAAAAAAAAAGGAGATAGACGAGGCCAGCGGCTAAGGTCAGGTGGTATGGATCAAGAAAAGTATGATAATTATGTGTCTGATTGTGTGTGTGGTTTATAGGTCAATAAGACTGAAAAAGTAATCACATCGAATTAGACCATGCGATTTTGATGCGGCTCACTTGATAATCCCATTATTCCGTTTACACGGCGAACGGGCCAGACCAATCACGGGAATTGTAATTGCTTTACACGAATTTATTTTGATTTGATTCTAACAAGCGGAAAGAGAATTTTAAATGGCTCGTTGTAGTAGGTGGATAAAAATTTGAAATGAGGAAAAAATAAAATCAAATGAATGTCGACGATTTATTTTCAAACTGTGTAATTTACTAATTTTGGTAAGAGCACCCCATAACAATCATATAACAGTTAGGTTCATGTCTGCCCATAAAATATAAATTGCTTGTGATCGTGGTGCAATTTCGTTACTTTCATGTATACAGTCTTAGCTATGCAACTATAAGGGAAGCCATGCGAAATTTATGAAATTGATGAGTTGAAAGTTCTTAAAATGAGGTGGACTAAAATTTTTTTTACCTTATTTTTCCACTTCAAGGAAAATTTCTTTTTAAGTGTAATGAGTTAAGTATGCTTGGTGTAGTTTGTTCATATCTATATGGCTTACGTATACTACAATAAAGTCTTGAACTTATTCTTATGAAACCATACGGTATACTAAGGTTGTCATTTAGTTTGTAACGCACAGAAATAATGATGGTAGTACAAAATGGATTCCACACCCAAGCATAATATAAAAATTTATTGTGATATTTCGTGTCCGTCCGTCTGTCTGTCCGTCTGTCCGTACTTAGGATAACTCGAGAATGCGATCACGTAGACTGCTCTTTATAAAACAAAGTAAAATTAAGTTTGAAAATAGTACCATTCGAGCGACTTCTTCGTAAGATTGCCATGGAAAAAAATACAAGTTCAAAAATGTACTAAATCGGGCAACCCTTTTTTTATGTTGCTGTACAAAACGTTGATTTTTCACTATATATTTTGACAACACCTGAGAATGCGTCAACGTAGAGAGCTGAAATTTTATACGCAGTGTTTACATAAAAATAGTAAATAAAATTGTAGAAATGGACTGAATCAGGCAACACCTTCTTGGTGTTGCCATGTTTGTAGAACTTTGGGGTTTCACTTTATTTCACCTTTATTTTCGTCCAGGGTATAATGTTATTGGTCTTACACCAATTCTAGCTTTTTTTCTCGTATTTTTATTAAGTTTATTCAAAAATTGTACGTAGAGTTTTTACACACTATTCGTAGCCGAAATAAAAAACTTACAGATTCCAACGAGTTGAATTGATTTCAGTAGTTAATCTAAGCCAATATTCAGATATTTTATGCCACTTATATTGATGACCGTTAACAATTTTTCCGCCCATATTTTATGAAGTTGTCTTAGAAATTTTTGGGCTTGATTCTATATGTAAATTATCTGAGATGAGTTCGATGAGCTCGAACTAATGATATTAACCAAATATATAGATTTAGAGTAGAGAGAGTGGTTTTACAGTGAATGGTACACTGCGGGCAACATGGGCCTATCCTTATTCCCTCATTTTCACTGCTTATTGATTAGTGTTATTTCAATGAACTCCAGTATTTTCTTCAATATGCTGGACATTACTCCTGAGGGTATCAAGAAGTATTACTCCAGAAATCTGAGTATTTTATGTGCTTACTTACACGGCCGACTTTCTTTGTTCAGCAGTTTTCTGTTTATATTCGTATGATCATTTTCGTAGAAGCATAGTGCCCGATTAGTAAACAGGTAATGAGGTTGACTTGATGGCTGTTCATTTGGCCGCCGTAGTCGAGATCCTGAGGGTATCAAGAAGTATTACTCCAGAAATCTGAGTATTTTATGTGCTTACTTACACGGCCGACTTTCTTTGTTCAGCAGTTTTCTGTTTATATTCGTATGATCATTTTCGTAGAAGCATAGTGCCCGATTAGTAAACAGGTAATGAGGTTGACTTGATGGCTGTTCATTTGGCCGCCGTAGTCGAGATCCTGAGGGTATCAAGAAGTATTACTCCAGAAATCTGAGTATTTTATGTGCTTACTTACACGGCCGACTTTCTTTGTTCAGCAGTTTTCTGTTTATATTCGTATGATCATTTTCGTGGAAGCATAGTGCCCGATTAGTAAACAGGTAATGAGGTTGACTTGATGGCTGTTCATTTGGCAGCCGTAGTCGAGATCCTGCAGAAAGGTATCGGATTCATGAAACTCAATTTTGGTTCCTTTTTTGTACAACTGGTTTGACTTGTCGTTGCCTGCAATATTATTATGCCCAGACACTTAAATAAGGATAACAACATTTGAGTGTAATAGTTTTATTAGTTCTTGCAGACAGTTGCATACCAGCTTTAATTCAAAACAGTTTGATATTGGAGCCAATATTTCGGCTTTACTATCAGAGAGAGCGAATATAGCTTCTGTGTTGTTAATTTGACATTTTCATTCGGTATATGAAATCATATCATTTTTGCGTAATTTGAAAATTTGTACCAACGCACACATTTTCGATTTCCACTTTTTGTCAAACTGCATCATTTGACATTTGTTGTATACACTTGTCAATAAATTTTTAAGGAAGATATTAAAAATTAAATTAAATATTACATTAATGTTGCTGACAATTATGTGAAAATATATCCATTTAATTACAAACGTCTCGTTTATGTTATTAATTATTTTACTTGCCAATTTGGTATTCAAGTGTAGCATCTGTCAAATGATTTGGAAATCACTTTATAAAAATTATATGATTTCGATGTACTGAAAACGCCATATAATTCTATTTCAATAATCAGTATTCTGTACGTCAAATTTATAGAGCACTTCGCGAATTTTATGGTCAACATAATCGATCATTACAGTCAGCAATTCACAGAATTAACGATAAATTTCGCACGATATATTTACAACAATTCTAACGAAATGCAGAAATGTGCCTACCTAAAGATTATATTTCTGCTGTGAAGTTAAAGTATTAGTGAATACCAAAAGATTTCAATTCGTTATCGTTCTCAGACATTTAGGGATTTGTCGTTCACTACATGGGAAAATTCTGCATAAAAGATCTTGATCTAGATCCTTAATGAATAGGCTATAAATAAACTAGATAGTATAGATTCATTTTTTAAACCGCAGAGTTATGGCTTAACGGATTCGTTAATGAGAAAAAAAATTCCCATATTTTTGTGTGACAATTATCAAAGAATCCATTAGATCAAGAAATACACTATACACTGTAAAAAATTAATTAGGATTATTCCTAAATTTTAAGGACACGTTTTTCTCTAAAAATAATTGCAATTTTCTCTGATATAAAGGGAAAATCAGTTTAGTTTCCCAAAATCAATTGAAAACTTAATGAATTTAAGTATTTTGGCACAGAAAATATTAAAGTACATGAAAATTCCCGAAAAGTTAAGCTCTCTTGGAGAACATTCAATAATTAGTTATTATGCTACATTTTTTATGTTAATATATTTTTGTTTATATATTTCACACATTGTTTTTTGCAAACAAGTCATACATTGTTTTTCAATATTTTGTTTGAGCGTGCCTCATAACTTCCACACTATTTAGTAGTAAGGGCCATAAGAAATGAGCTATTCAGCTCATTTTTATGTTTTTTAAAGAGGGTGGTGTTCTATCACTTATGGTGGGGAGTGGTGGTATCACCTATTCCCTACATTTTAGTGAAAAAAATAAAAAAAATAATTGTAAATTTAATTTAATACCACATTTTAGGGAATATTCCCTAAAAAAATGTCCTACATTTTAGGGAGAAAAACTTAATCAACATTTTCCAAGATGGAGCTTTCCCGAATCTTATCGACAAATACCTAACCTTTGTTGCACAAATTGTTGCCACCGAGTTTAGGGTATTATTTTTAACTGTGTATGATGAGGATTACACACAGGTGTCGTTATCTTACCTCATTTTTATTTCAATGGGGGTGTTATATATAAATCGATAATTGATCACTGTGTAAGAGTGAAAATATACTTTGGACGATACATAGTGTAGGTTGTAGATGTAGTGGAACTAAAAGTAGTGGTACAGAGCATTTCTCATACACCCCCAAAATCTTATTTAAGACAACAAAAGAAAAGAATATTGGGTATCTGAATGTATATAATAATTAATAACTCCGCCATTTGTTTATTCGATGTCGAATTATTTTGTGGTATACGAAAGAAGAGAGATAGGTCTTTATAACCCTATTTCGTTCCGATGAAAAGTCACGAAACTACAGTCAAAAACTTTTCGAAGTTTACCACTTTTTACAACTTTTTTCAACTTTGACAATAATTTGATGGCATATTTTGCTCTATAATATATTTTTTTGCTATTTATATTATTAATAGCGAATTCGATTCCGCATCTAATAAGTATCTGCTAGCTCAAATCAATTAAAATTTGACTGAATTATCGAATTTTTGCTCACTAGGCAGCTACATTTCCGTATAATATTAGACTATAGTGAAAATTGAAGAAGTATAAGGTTTTCACCTTGAAAACAAGCAACAAGTACAACAATAAATTCAAAATTTATTTCTGCAACACCAATTTAGAATTTTGTTTCATGACGTATGCGTACGCGTATCAGACAGTAGTTTTAATGAAAATGTTTTTTTGAAATACAAGGCGGTAATAATAAGTATCCTTGTTGCATCTGTGATTGGGAAAGTTCTCAAAGTTTTGAGACTTTTCATCGCAACGAAACAAGGAATATATGATTACAACCGCCCATCTCTCCTCTATCATATACCACAAAAATTCAACATCGAATAAATAACGGCGTAGATATAAATTATTTAATACATGGACCTACCCAATAATGGTTTCTTTTGGTCTAAAATGAGACTATGAGGTGTATCAGAAATTTCCACTATACCACTAATTTTAGTTCCACTAGACCTACAACCTAGAATATGTTTCGTGAAAAGTATATGGAATTTATCTTTTTTTGTAACACAGTGTTTGAATGCTATCGGTATAAAAGAGAAGTATGTAAATTTTTACAGACCTAATACGGTTCGTTGTAGGTAGCCATGGTACTCATCCCATGCCCTAATCATTTTCAATACATATATTTGGCTATTAATTTTCTCTGAT